>DWBO01000001.1:0-22384 GCA_018230965.1 Muschampia nobilis
GGTGACGGGGGAGCAGCCCCCGCGAAAGGGGGTGGGTAGGGTCGGCTTGATGACTCAATGTGCTGATGGATTTCCGCCATTCTGCGTGATTGTTTCGCGTTTGGTGATGCCGCGCGATGGTTCACGCCATCGCCTCACTGCGTGGCGTTGAGGCGCGTTTGTGCGTGGGGATTTTGTGGGTACAATGCGGGGGACTTCAGCGGGCTTGCGCTATCGGTGGCGTGAATAATTTTGAAGAAAAAACCGCCGCAGAGCGCGGCGGTGAAGTGGGTCAGTTTTGGATCGGTAGTGACAGCAAGGCGTAAGGGTTAAAGCGGATCACGTCCATGCCCAGCCAGTCATTCACATGCTTCAACGCTTCCATGACGGGCATCAGTTCGTTGATGGCAAACACGCGCGCCGCTTTCTCAACGTCACCGAATGAGCCGTTGCCCTCCGGCATGGCCCCCATCAGTTGAGGCGGCACACGGTGTGCGGCAAGGATATCGTCACGGGTAGCAGACTTGATGTTCAGGAACTCATCTTTTGCTGAGATCTGACTGAACGGAATGATTTGCACCCCTTTTTCTCCTCCGCCTGGCGCGTGCAACAACAGGTTTTTAAAGGCCCCTTTGCCGCGTGCTTCGGTCAGTGTCTTTTTCACACTCTCCATGCTTTTGTCATCAACCTGCGATGCACCGATGTAGATAATGCACCCGGCGTGCGAGCCGTTGTCGTAGTAGAGTTTGCGGAACATGTCGGCGGAGTGTGATAAGCTGGCTGACAGCATGGCCCCGATGTACTCCGGCATGCCGTAGATTTCCTGATGAATATCCGGGTTGATCACATGGCACACGCTGCCGGTATCAAACTGATGTTCGTCTTTCCACTGGCGGATAAACCAATAGGTTTCCAGGTCACTACCGCGCCGGGTGTACTTGGCCGGAACATGGCGCAATGACAGCACTCCGCCGAGCCGGTTTATTCTGCGCTCCAGGTAGCCATTGCCAAACACGAACCAGTCGAGCACAAAGGCTGAGAACGCCTGCCGGGATAGCAACGGGTGCGGAATAAAACACCCGGTCAGCGCATTGCGTTTGAAGTAGAGCGCTGACTGGTGCCATGATGCGCTACCGAATGAACGCGCCAGCCCATACCAGTCAATCGGCGTCTCGTAGTAACGCCCGTTATCCGCGCAATACATATTGTCCAGCAGGTCATAACTGTCACGTACCGGATAAGGCCCGTCGAACGTGAACGCGCTTAAACCGGGTTCACTTTTCAGTGCGGTGGCAACGTCTGGTTGCGTGGCCGTGTTGGACGTAGCTGCGCTGGCCACCCGTGTGTAACGCTGTTTCTTGCCCATCAGAACTCCATGGCAAAACCGCCGCCGCCGAATTCCTGGCCGAGCGGTTCATTGATGATTGATAACATGGTTGACCAGGCCAGATCGCCGTGGTTAGCGCCGCGCGTGCGGTCAGCGTCATAGGTAATAATGCCGCCGGGGGTGGTTATACGACGCACGGTGTTGAAGGCTTTGACAAGGGCTTGTTCACTGCGGTCATATTCCCACCGCCCCGCGCGGATCACCTGAAGCATTTTCAGTACCAGGGCGCGCTTGGACGACACCGACATCAGGTAGCACACCGCCGCCGGAAAGAATTTTTTCACCAACTGATAAACCGCTTCCCCGATGCCGGTGCCGTCAATCGCGATGTGCTGTACGTTATATTTGAAGGTCAATGCTTCTATCACTCTGGCCTGTTCTTCAAACTCAAGCCCGCGTATCTGCTGGGTTTCAATGGTGCGGAATTTTCCCCCGGCCACCAGGGGTGGCACAGTCACGGTAATGCCGCCGCTGTCACCGTTGCCGCTGCCACCGTTGGCATCGTAACCAATCCACACCCCGCGATCAGCCATGGGACGAGACGCAAATGGCTTCCAGTCCGGCCACTCGTCGTAACCGTCAGCACCGCAACTGAACAGCAGGTTAAGGTTAAAGGCGCTTTCCCCGTCCCGTACGAACTCACAGCAATACAGATTTTGGTATTCGTCCGGGCTGTTCTCATCCTTGATTTCGTCAAGGTCGGTGTATTCCCAGCCGTGATCGATAGCGTCTTGCAAGGTGACTATCTGACGCCAGGTTTTATCCGGGCACAGCAAGCCGCTGTTAAGCGTTTTCCATGACACATCAAAATCAATCTTCTGCGCCTTGCTACGCTTTTCATTCCAGCGCGCCCCCGTCCAGAACGGGTAGGCTTCATGGGTTTCACTGGAGGGCGTAGAGAAATAGGTGCGGGTCAGTCCTTTCAGGGTGGCCATGGCCCCGGCGACTTTGCGCAGGTTGGCAAAATTGCTTGTCCAGAAGAACTCATCAAAGAACAGGTTGCCGGTATAGGATTGTGCCGTCGCGGCAGAGGTGCCAAGAAAATGCAGCTCTGCGCCATTACTCAGCACAATTTTATCGCCACCTTTCAATTCAACATCGACCTCTTGCGCCACCTGTTGAATAAAACCCCGGAACTGGTGTGCCTGACGACGTGACGCCGACAGAAAGATTTGATTACGCTGATAGCCCTGTTTCACATCATCACGCAGCGCTTGCAACAGGGCTTCACGGGCAAAATACCAGGTAGCCCCAATCTGGCGCGATTTCAGGATCATCCGGTTACGGCGTGCGCGTTCTGCGTACCACCCTGTTTGATGCCAGGCCAGTGAACCGAGGATTTTTTCACGTAATGCGGTGATCTGCGCCTGCGAAAAATGATTCCTGGCCTTGCGCTGGCGCAGTTTCTTGCCGCCTGCGGTTTCTGCTGGCTGGCCGTCGCTGAGCTTTTTCAACTGCCTTGTGAGCAGGTCAATCTCCTTAAAATCCCCGCCTGTTTTTGCCTGCTTGCCTGTAAGCTGTATAAGGCGTGCGTCAACGGACTGCCGCACGCGCTGAATGGGGGGTGTTTCATCCCATTGGTCGCGCTTCCTCCAGGCATACAGCGTGTTTTGATTGATACCCATCAGGCGTGATATTTCCGCCGGCGGGTATCCCTGCCAGTAAAGTTGTTTTGCTCTTAGCCTGACAAAAGTGTCCTGGATCATGCGCCTTCCCCCTTTGCCGGGAAGATTACCGCGCGCGCGGACTGTCCTGCGCCCCCTTTTTGTTCTGCGTGCGCGCTGACAACAAAACCGCGTTGAGGCCGCCCGTTACGCTCTGCCATCATGATGCCACTGACACTACATGACAGGACAAACAGGCATGAGCGCAACAACCCAACCCGCCCGTAAAAAATTTCGGGTCGCTGTCTCCGGCTCTACCGTTGACGGGCGCGAAATCAGCCCTCAACACCTGCGCGACGCCGCCGCCAATTACCGCACTGATGTGTATGGCGCACGCGTCAACGTTGAACACTACCTTTCACCGCTTCCCGGTAGCGAATTTGGCGCGATGGGCGATGTGACCGCGTTAAGCACGGAAGATATTAGCGAGGGGCCGCTTGCCGGGCGCACCGCACTCTATGCGGAGATCGAACCCTCGGAGCGTATGAAGCAACTGACCGATGAAGGCAAGAAGGTGTATTCCAGTATTGAGTTGCATCCTCAGTTTGCCCTCAACGGCAAGGCGTATGTGGTGGGGCTTGCCATGACCGACACTCCGGCCAGCCTTGGCACTGAGCGCCTCAGGTTTGCCGCCCAGCAGCGCGCCCAAATCCAGGCATTCAACCAGCAGCAAGGCGAAGCGCCGCTGTTTTCTGACGCCCTTGAGGCGGAAATCATTGAACTTGTTAGCCAACACAGCGATGAGGGGAAACAGTGGTTTTCCCGCGTGATGGGGATCATTGGCAAGGGCCGTAAATCTGACAGCGAACAATTCACCCAGGTGCGCGAAGCGGTAGAGAGCGTCGCGCAATCCCATGCTGACCTGCTGGATAAATTCAACATGCTGACAACGCAGCGCCAGCAGGACGGCCAGACCCTTCAGACGCTGAATGCCGAACTGGCTGCGCTGAAGCAAACGCTGGCGACACAGGATAACAGCTTCACCCAACGCCCAGCGGCCCCCGGCGAAACCAGCGGCGCACTGTTGATTGATTTTTAAGCCCCGTTAAGCGAGAAAAGCAAACATGGAAAATACCACCCGTAAACTTTACAACGAGTACCTTGCCCGTCAGGCACAGCTTAACGGTGTGCAACCTGGTGACATAGCGAACACCTTCAGTGTTGAACCGTCGGTGCAACAGCGTCTTGAAAAAGCGGCGATGGAAAGCGACGACTTTCTCAAGCAAATTAACGTGTTTGGCGTGAAGCAACAGGAAGGTCAAAAAATCCTCATCGGCAGCAAAGGGCCGATAGCCAACACCAACAACAGCAGTGATGGCACCTCACGCCGTAACCCGGTAGATAACCATGCCAAAGAGCCGAACAGCTATCATTGCCGTAAGGTCAACTATGACTCAGCGGTCAGCTATGCCCAGCTTGATGCCTGGTCACAGCAGCCAAACTTTTATGCGCTGATCAGTCAGGCCAATGCGCGGCAAATCGGCCTTGACCGCATCATGATCGGCTTTAACGGCACCACCTACGCCGAAAAATCTGATCGTGCGGCCCATCCGTTATTGCAGGATTGCGGCATCAGCTGGCTGCAAAAAATCCGCAATGAAGCGGATCACCGTATTATCAAAAATGTCACGCTCACCTCGCGTGATGAAGATAACAAGGTGATTGCCAAAGGCACCTACGGCAACATTGATACTGCCGTTTTTGATGCGAAAAACACCCTGCTGGATCCCTGGCACCGCAAGGCACCCGATCTTGTGGTCATCATGGCATCTGATCTGCTGACTGCAAGCAACTTCCCCAGACTCAACGCGCTGAGCCAGAGCAACCCCAACACCGAATTGCTGGCCGGTCAGTTGATTGTCAGCCAGGAGCGCGTGGGCGGATTGCCGACCTTTCTTGCGCCTTATTTCCCGTCGAGTGGGGTGTTAATTACCTCTTTCAAAAACCTGTCGGTTTATTACCAGTTGGGTGGACTGCGCCGCAGCATGATTGAAGAGCCGCACTACAACCGCATTGCGACCTACCAGTCCTCTAACGACGACTTCGTGGTGGAGGATTACGGCAAGGTGGCCTTTATCGACGGTATCCAGTTTGCCAAGGCGAAGGCAGCAGGTGCTGGTGACTAATGCACGGCGGGGAAACCCCCGCCCTAACGGGAGGTAACGCGATGCTGACACCAGCACAGCGACATTTTCAGCAGGTCATGGCCGAGCGGCGCGGGCAGGTTGATGAACAATCTGATATTGCGCGCACGGCCCATGAAGAGATCTTGCACCGACTGCGCCTTGATATGGCTTCACTGAGCCGGGTGCAGTCAGACGTTACTAAAGCCGAGATGAAAAAAGGCATGTTACCTGCCTATGCGGGCTGGATTGACGGCACGATAGAGGGTGACAGCGGGCGTCAGGATGAAGTGATCGCCACGCTGATGGTCTGGGCGATTGACTGCCAGGACAGCGCGCTTGCGCTGAAGCTGGGGCGCTATGTGGTGAATCATGGTCTGTCTTTGCCTGCCGACCGGTTCCGCCGCGATGCGGTCACCGTATTGGTTGAGGAAATGAGTAATCCGGTGCTGACGCTGGCGACCACCGACGCAGAGGCCGACTTGTCCGGTTATACCGTGACGCTGGATGAGGTCGCGGAGATTGTCGCCGGAAAGGATATGCCCGATGAGGTGCGCGCCAAGCTGTGCAAAGCCCGTGCGTTCTCGCGTCGTGCAACCCGCGATGCTGAAACCAAAGGCGAAGCGCTGAAGCTGTTCCGTGAGGCTATCAGCCTCAACCCTAACGCCGGTGTGAAAAAAGAGATTGCCGGACTGGCGCGTGAGCTTAAGAAGCTGATGCCCGCCAATGACCAACCCGAGACGGGTGACACGGCAGAGGATAGCGCGGGCCAGAATGACGCAGCGGTAACCAATACCGTTGATGCCTCCGGCATACCGCCAACGGCAGCCAGTGAAAACACGGCGGCGGCCAGCGCACCCACTCCGGCGGCCAAACGCACCACGGCGCGTAAAGGCACACGTAAAACGGCAACGGGGAAAACACCCCGGCCACGTAAAACCACCCAACAGCATTAACGACTTCGGCCCCGTCCGACAGGCGGCGCACGCGGTTTTCTGCCCGTTACGGTCTTTTGACCGCGCGCCCACCGCCTGACTTTTGGGAGATGTGATGATGAGCCTGGTAGCCCCTAAACGCGTTACCCCTGCGGCCAGTGACGTGCCAGACATTGACGATGGCGAGGCAAGCGTGAGTGCCGGTGATTTCTGGCCGCCTATCCTGCTGCGTGAATTGCGTCTTGCGGTACGTATTACCGGCGGTATTACCACCACGCGCCTGATGCATGTTGCTACAGAAGCCGTGATACACGTCACCGATCAACTGGCTGACTGGCAGCACGCGCAGGTATCCGCCGGTTATCCCACGTTGCAGGCCGTGCCTGCACGTGAGGTCAATAACGAAAACGTGAAGGTATACCGCTACAGGAATGCGGTTTATGCCCTGAGCCGCGTGGCATTGCTGGAGCGCCATCGCGATGTGGATACCACGCCCAAAGGCGACAAGGAAACGGACACCTTCGAAAAGCAGGTTGACGATCTGTGGCGTGATGCGCGCTGGAGCATTGCCGATATCCGCGACGCGCAACGCCTGTTTGCCGAGTTGTGCTGATGAGGGTTAACGCCCTTCAGGGCGACACGGTGGACTTGCTGTGTTACCGCCATTACGGCACGTCACAGGGGGTTACCGAGCAGGTGATTGCCGCCAATCCGGGCCTGAGCCGTCAGATTTTCCTTAACGCCGGTCAGTCGGTGGAGTTGCCGGACATGACCCGCAAAGCAGAACAGGAAACGGTGCAGTTATGGGATTAAGTGATTTGCAGCGCCTCAACGATTGGGTGGCCTTCGCCATGTCATTCATGGTCACCGGCATAGGCGTGATGACCGTCAGTGAAAAAGTGGCGCTGGCCGGCCTGATTGTCGGCGTGATCACCGCCTGGCGCGCCTGGCTGTTCCGGCGTCGTATCGAGCAGGCACAACGCCGCCGTAATGACCTGATCGAGCAGATATTACGCCATGCAGAACACCGTGCCATGACTGAATCTGAGCGCCGCGCCGTGGCCATTTTGCATCAGGGAGACGTTGACGATGAAACCCGTTGTTAAACGTTGTTCTATCGCCCTGATAGTTGCACTCGGTGTCACGCTCTCGCCTGGCGCATTGCGTACTTCGCCGGAAGCACAGCAAAAAACCGCCCGTTGGGAAGATTGCCGCCAGTCGGCCTATTACTGCCCGGCAGGTGTGCTGACGGTGGGGATTGGATCTGCCGGCAATGTGCAAAAGCGCGCGTACAGCAATGAAGAGATTGCACGGCGCTGGGTGAACGATATGCAGCGGGCAGAAAACTGCATCAATAGCCGTTTTGAGGGGCAAGCCATGCCGCAATCGCCCTTTGATGCGATGACCGATGCGGCGTTCAACGTCGGGTGTACCGGCCTGATGTGGTTTACCAACGCGCAGGGCAGCAAGCAGCGCACCACGATTTGGAAACATGCGCAGTCGCATGAGTGGGTCGCGATGTGTGGCCGGTTAACGGATTTCGTTAACAGCAGTGGCAAGCGATCCACCGGGCTGGTGGATCGCCGTACTGACTTTAAAGCCTGGTGCCTGCGTGATGTGAGTACCACGCCATGAGGCTGACTGCTGCGCTTGGCATGTTGCTGGCATTGGCCGTTGCCGGTTTGCTGTGGCAGACCTACCAACGCGGTATTGATAGCGCTACCCGTGAGGCGTTAACGACCAGCGCTAACCAGCAACGGGACGTATTGGCAGAAGTGCAGGCACTGAATACCGACACGCAAAAGAGGCTGGCCGAGATACGCGCCAGTGACCAGCAACGCACTGCACAAGGGGAAGAACGCCGTGAACAGATGCACTCTGATATGCAAGCCGATACGTGCGCTAACACTGTTGTGCCTGCTGCTGTCAGTGACAGCCTGCAAAAACGTGCCGCGCTCCCCCGCGGGAAGCATCGTGGCGGAGCCGATACCGGAAAGTTTGACCAACCCGACGCCGACACCCGCGCTGCACACGCCGGTGACGTGGGGCGGGATCGCACTGTGGAGTGATCTGCTGCGTGACGCACTGGACACCTGCAACGACGATAAAGCCGTCATCGGCGATCTGTATCTGCGCCGATTGCAACGTATCAATGCCGCTGTGCAAGGCACCCACTAGGAGAACACCATGCTGAAAATTGATTCACTGCGCGAGGCGCTGACCACGGCTAACACCTGGTGCCGTGCCCATCCGGAAGGGTTTACCGTCTTTGTTGAAGAGGGCGGCATTGAAACCACGGGCGAAACACCGTCCTTTGTCTATCGCTATTCACTGGTGCTGTTTGTGATGAATTTCACCGGCGACATTGACGATTTTGTTTTGCCGCTGATGGCCTGGCTATGGCAAAACCAACCTGATTTGCTGCTGAACCCGGAAAAAAACCGCGATGTGAAATTCACCACGCTTATCAACAACGACGACAGCGCCGATGTGCTCTTTGAAATCCCGGTGCGCGAGCGTGTAAAAGTGGTGCGCGCCGATGATGGCACCGTAAAGGCAGAGCATTTACCGGAACCCCGTCCGAGACTGGCGGGCGGTGAATGGGACGCGGTACTTAAGGATGTGACCGGGAGCGATCCGCTATGACAGATAACCGCTATCACGCACTGGATGCCGTCTTTGATGACATTCTCTCCGGGGTGTCTGCCGCTGGTCGTCAAAAAACGGCGCGCCAGATAGGTCAGGCGCTGCGCCGTAGCCAGCAACAACGCATCAAAGCACAGCAAAACCCTGACGGATCCGCCTACCCGACTCGTCGCCGCAAGGTATTGCGCGCCCAGCAAGGGATCTCGTTTGTCTGGCAAGGTCAGGTGCGCCACCTGAAAAACTGGCACGGTGCACGCGGTAAATATGGCCGCACCCTGACCGGGTTTGATACGGAACGCAATGATATTCGCACCTTCTACCGCAGCGACATTGAGCGCTATATCGACATCAATACCCAGGCGGTGCGGCGCACGACCAGCAAAAAGGCCCCTATGTTTCAACGCCTGCGCGGCTATCGCTTTCTGAAAATGCGCGCGGATAGCAATGGGGTGCGCGTCGGCTTTGACGGCGTTGCTGCCCGTATCGCACGGGTACACCAGTTCGGCCAGCGCGATCAGATTGGCCCTGGCACCTTTGCCAAATACCCGGTGCGTGAATTGCTGGGCCTGTCACCCGCCGACATACGTGTGATTGAACAATCCACGATCAATAGCCTGGGGAGTGCTGCTACATGAATACCGAATTGATGCGCCTGCTGGCGAATATTTTACGCGTTGGCGTGGTGGCGGAAGTGAACCCGAAAACCTGGCGCGTACGTGTCAAAAGCGGCGAGTTGCTCACCGACTGGTTACGCTGGAATACCCCGCGCGCCGGTGCGTTCAAGGTCTGGATCCCGCCTGCGGTGGGGGAACAGGTCTGTTTAGGCTGTCTTGGTGGCGACCCGGAAACCGCCGTCATTATCGGCAGCCTGTACAGCGACGAGAACCCCGCGCCGGGTAGTAGTCTGCAAGAGCTTGTCATTACCGCGCCGGACGGTGCCCGTTTTCGCTATGACGCTGACGCCGGGGCGCTGGATGCCGTCGGGATGAAAACCGCACGGGTGAGCGCCCAAACCCGTATCACCCTGGATACGCTGGAAGTGATTTGTACCAACAAGCTGACGACAGGTACGCTGGAAGTGCAAAAAGGCGGAGAAATGCACGGCAACATGGCACACAGCGGCGGCACGTTCACCTCCAACGGCGTACAGATTGACAATCACGCCCATGGCGGCGTGCAGCGCGGTAACAGTTGGACGGAGGGCACGAAATGAGTGCGTGTTATACCGGCATGAACCCCGACGGCGTTGGCGTACTGACGGATACCGATCAGTTATGGCATTGCGTGCGCGACATTCTGACCACGCCGCTGGCGTCTCGCGTCATGCGTCGTGAATACGGCAGTATGGTGCCCGACTTGCTGGATGCGCCGCAGAACGCGACAACACGACTGCAATTGATGAGCGCGTGCGTGATTGCCCTGGCGCGCTGGGAGTCGCGGATTGCGCTGAATGCGGTCGATATCCGGTTTTCACCCACGGGCGTAACAGACGTTGAACTGTCCGGCCTGATCACCGAAAGCATGCAAACCGTGCGCACCACAATGACACTCAAGGGGGCACCCAATGGCAACCGTTGACCTATCGCAACTGCCCCAACCGCAGATCATTGAAACGCTGGATTTTGAAGTGATCCTTCAGGAAGTGAAAGCGCTCATGATTGCGTCATTTCCGGTGGAACAGCGCGCCTCGGTGGCGGCAGCGCTTGAACTGGAGTCCGAGCCGCTAAATGTGATCGCACAGGTCATTGCCTATCGCATAATGATGTTGCGCCAGCGGATTAACGACGGGGCCGCCGCGTGCATGCTCAGTCATGCGGTGTCCTCCGATCTGGATAATCTGGCGGTGAATCTTAACACCCAGCGCCTGGCCATCACCGAAGCCACAGATACTGCTGACGCAGTGATGGAAAGCGACAGCGCATTTCGTCTGCGCGCGCAGTCTGCCTTTGAAGGGTTAAGCGTGGCGGGCCCGACCGGTGCCTATGAATATTTTGCCAGGAGTGTGAGCGGCCAGGTGGCCGATGCCAAAGCGATCAGCCCGTCACCGGCCACGGTAGTGGTATCCATTCTTTCGACTGAGGGGGATGGCAGTGCGCCAGACACGTTGCTGACACAGGTCAATGCGGCGCTCTCGGCGGAAGATAAACGCCCGGTAGCTGACAAGCTGACGGTGCAGAGTGCAGAGATCATCAGTTACGCGATAAACGCGCGCCTTTACCTTTACCCCGGTCCGGAATCAGAGCTGATAACCAAGGCAGCACAGGAGTCATTGCAAGGCTGGATTGGCAGTCAGGGCAAGATTGGGCGTGATGTGGCCCGCTCGGCCATTATGGCCGCCTTGCATGTGCAAGGTGTTCAGCGTGTTGAAATCATTGAACCCGCGCGGGACATGGTGATCGGTGACACTCAGGCGGCGTATTGCACGGGCTTCACCCTGCTGGAAGGGGGGGACGGATGAATAACGACCTGTTGCCGCCGTCTGCCAGTGCCTTTATGCGCCATGCTGCGGCAGCTAGCCGTATCCTGACGGAAATGGCGGTCGATCTGAATACCTTGTGGGATGCGGAAAAATGCCCGGTAGACCTGCTGCCCTTTCTGGCCTGGGCGTTGTCCGTTGACCGCTGGGATAAACGCTGGTCAGAACAAACCAGGCGCCAGGTGATTAAATCCGCCTGGTTGATACACCGCCAGAAGGGCACCATTGCCGCGCTGCGCCGTGTTGTGGAGCCATTTGGTTACTTGCTGCGCGTGATCGAATGGTGGCAAACCGGCGGCGTGCCGGGAACCTTTCAGCTTGATATCGGCGTGCAGGACAACGGTATTACTGAAGAAACCTTTTTAGAGATGGAGCGGCTGATTGCTGACGCCAAGCCGCTTAGCCGTCACTTGCTGGGGCTCAATATCACACTGGATACGCAAGGTGCGGCCTATGTCGCAGCCAGCGTTTACGACGGCGATGAGTTGACCGTATACCCCTACTTCCCTGAAACCATCACCGTGATGTCGCCGTACAGTACCGGCGCAGGCATTCACGTGATTGATACGATGAGTGTAACCGTATGAGTACAAAATTTTTCGCCCTGTTAACCAACATTGGCGCGGCCAGGCTCGCAAACGCAACAGCGCTCGGTTCACGTCTGGATATCACCCATATGGCGGTCGGTGACGGCGGCGGCGTATTACCGACGCCAAACCCGGCACAGACCAAACTGATTAACGAGAAACGCCGCGCGGCCATCAATAGCCTGAGCGTCGATCCCAACAATACCCATCATATTATTGCCGTGCAGGTGATCCCCGAAAATGAAGGGGGATTCTGGATCCGTGAACTCGGCCTGTTTGATGCTGAAGGTAATTTGATTGCGGTTGGCAACTGCGCCGAAACCTATAAGCCACAGTTGCAGGAAGGCTGCGGACGCATTCAGACCGTGCGCATGATTTTGATTGTCTCCAGCACAGAAACGGTATCACTTAAAATTGATCCGGCGGTGGTGCTGGCAACGCGCGGCTATGTGGATGATGCTATCGCTACGCATGAAAAAAGCCGTAAACATCCAGACGCAACGCTTGAGGCAAAAGGCTTTGTGCAATTGAGCAATGCCACGGACAGTGCCAGTGAAGTGATGGCGGCAACGCCGAAAGCAGTGAAAGCAACCTATGACCTCGCCAGCGGGAAATACTCAGCACAGGATGCGAGCACCAGGCAAAAGGGCATTGTCAGGCTGAGTAGCGCGACCAACAGCAATGATGAAACGATGGCAGCGACACCAAAAGCAGTGAAGGCAGCCTATGATATGGCCGCGTCACCCGCAGTGAAGAGCGTTAACGGCAAGAAAGGCGAGGTAAGATTAACCCCTGACGATATCGGGGCATTTTCTAACGCCGGCGGCACCGTCAATGGCGACATTATGTCACAGGGTACTAAAATCTCACTGAAGGGGGATAACCGCAAGCATCTGGGTTTTTATAATCAGGACGGTAGCGTTCGCATGTGGCTCTACAAAGACAAGGGCGGCGATGGCGTTCGACTACACAACGGCAATGACGGTGGTGGTGAGTACGTTTTCCATAAAGATGGCGGTTTTCGTGCCCCTTCTTCCGTGTATGCCGGAGCCGCAAGGATGGCCGCTGACGGCAATATCCACGGCAGTCAATGGGGAAATCTGGGGCTGAACGTTTACCTGAGGAATACCTTCCAGCCCAAAGGGACCTACAGCAAACCCAATACGGCAAAGCGCGAGGTCAACGGATGGTGGAAATGCGGGGACACGGGGGTGATTATCCAGTGGGCAAGATATGGAAAAGATAAAGGGGAAGGAACCTATGATTTCCCGTTGCCCATGAAATTTCCCAATGCAGGATTGTTCTGTCTCGGCTATGTTGCCACTGCGCTAGGTTTTGGTGCAGATTATCAATCCCAGTCAGCCCATCTGGTCGATAACGCGACCGTCAGGGTGACGGTGGATAACAGCCTTGAAACCGTGGTTCTGGCGATTGGTTTCTGAAGGAGAGAGAATGTACTACTACAGTGCGAAGGAAAACACATTCTGCCCGGCGGAATTGAAACAGGCGTATATTGACGCAGGAAGCTTCCCGGAGGATGCGATTGAAGTGAATGATGATGTCTGGCTGGAATTTGCGGGCAACCCGCCGCCGGACGGCAAGGAGCGCGCCGTGGGCGAAACGGGTTTGCCTGTGTGGGTAGATATTCCTCCGCCCACACCTCAACAGCGTATGGATGAGGCGGAGAGGAAAAAAGCCTCGTTGATGCAGCAAGCCTCTGCGGTCATCGCACCGCTACAGGATGCAGCAGACCTCGATATGGCCACGGAGGCAGAAAAGGTGCAGCTTGTCGCGTGGAAGAAATACCGCGTGCTGCTTAACCGGGTGGATATCAGCAAAGCGCCTGATATTGACTGGCCTGAACAGCCACAATAATCATCGCTACATCTTCCGGCCCGCCACACCCGGCGGGCTCTGTTTATCGAGTACAGTCATTTGTATCTATGTATTCCGGCATGCACAGCCATTAACGACTGTGCTGACCATTAGAATAACCCTTTTACCGCGTTCAGCGCATCGTTAGCGCTGCTGCGTGCACTGTTCATCAGGTCACTGAATGACGAGGATTGCAGCCGCTCGCGCAAATCTTCATCGCAGCGCTGAAAACTTAGCGAAAACGCTATCTTTTTCGCCTTACCATAGCGGTCAAGTTCGGTACGCGTTGTCTGCATGCCGGTAAGAACATACATGCCATAAATCTGCCCGGTGCCCTCAATCAACGGCCAGGGGCGTCCACTGTATGCCTGGGTATTCAGTGCAGTCAGTGACACCTCGCCACCGGTGATTTCCGGGTACAGAACACCGTCAAGTGTGATTTGATCTTCACCCGCGCCGATGTACTGCCATTTTGCCGAGCGGTTGATACGCTCATTTTTAACGTGCCGCCATTGCTTCGACTGGCGTAGCTGCTGGTGTGGCAAGGTTTTCAGTTCAAACACAAACAGCCCGTAAACCATCATCATGGTGACTTTCTCCTGTTAATCCGCGTCTCTGAAACTGCCGCGCTTCATCCGCTCAAGGCGCGCCAACTCAGCGTTAAGTTTTTCACTGACAATGCGCCCGATCTCGCGCGCGTCCTCCCGCTCTGCGCCGTGCAAATGGATATGGATTTCAGGCGGGAGCGAGCCCACTGCGGAAGGCCGCGACGGCGCTCGGTTGGTGGGTGAAACGGGCGGAAGTTCCGCCTGAAACACGGGTTGTGACGCAGCAACCACCACGGGGCGCGCGGTGATTGCCGCGATATCGGCGTGAGGTTGCATTGCCAGCGTGCTGGGTTTGGCACCGGTCTTTACCGTTGGTAGGCTGGCAAGTCGGGACTCTTGCCATTCCCCCCTCACCGCCAGTGCGCGCGGCAGGTTTTTAAAGACGATATCACCGGGGCCAATCTTCTTTTTGGTTTCGTCCAGCAGGCCGGTAGTGTTGTCAGCAATTTTTTGTAAGCGGCGCTGTGTACCTGTCTCGCCGGTTAATAGCGGTGGTGAGGTGACTGTGCGCGGCCTGGTATTTCCGTCCTTGCTCTCGTCAGGTTTGGGCGACCAGTTCCAGCCCTTTTGCACCATTTTTTTCTGCTGCGGATCCCATTCCCACATAACGGGATCTTTCTTCAGGCTTTCCGCCTTGATGCGCGCCGCTTCCAGGCCGGACGGGATAAGGTCGAGTTTTTCCAGTACCCAGCCGATCCCCTCCATCAGTTTTTGCAGCGGCCACAACAGCACAGTGAGTGCGGCACCTAACACCCGGCCAAAAGTTTCACCGGCTGACGTGCATTTTTCCAATGCCTGACGGCTGCTATCCACAGGCGTGAACAGTTTCATAAACCCGTCCCACACCCGCCCAACCGCATCACCGATCGCACCGAAAACCAGTGTCAGGGTAAAAAACGCATCCCGGAACGGCGCAAGCTGCTGCATGATGCCGCTAAACATACCGCTGAAAAAGGCTTTGATCGGCTCCCAGTGACGCCAGATAAGCGCACCGACACCGACAAACGCGGCACCAATCAGCCCTATCGGGCTTAACAGCGCCGACAATGCTCCGCCCAACAGGGACACAGCACCGGTGATAATGCCCCCTATCGCAGGCAAACCGGTGAGCCGCAACAACAGGCCGCCAATACCCTTACCCAGTGATGTCAGCGCCGAAAGCGGTGAGGTGAATACAGAAAGCAGCATGCCGCGCACAGGTGTCAGCAGCGCAGGCAACCGGGTGAGTCCGCCCGATAGTGTTTTCACTATCTGCGACCAGCCGCCAACGCGTACCATTGAACCGCCCGCCACGCCGCTGAGCGTTTGAAACATCGTGATCGCGCCGCCAATGCCGCGCCCGCCGGTCAATAACGTAAAACCTAATTGCAGTTTTGCCAGCGGCCCCAGCAATAAACCCGTAGCGAGCGAGGTGGCCCCAATCGCCGCTGTTAGGGCTAAGGCACTGCCACCCATAAGCAATAAGGTTTGGGTGAGTTTGGGGTTATCTTTAACCCACAGCATCATGCGGTTAATAACTTCACTCAGACCTTGGGTGAGTTGTCGCAGTGGCCCATCTGCGGTTTCTGCTATCTGAATGCGAAACCCCTCCCAGGCGCTATCCAGTTCTTTCAGATCGCCGCCAAGATTATCCGCTCTCTTTTTAGCAACGGTGGCAGCTTCCTGATTTTCGTGGGCTTTCGATAATTCACTGAGCAAATTTTGCAAATAACCATCGCCAGAACCATCAACCAAGGCTTTGAGACCAACGAATGCCTCTTCACCGGCGATATCTTTCAGAAAGGAAATGCGATCAGTCTGGCCGTATTTTTGCAGTTTTTTCTGCATATCCAGCAACAAATTAAAGGGTTTTCGCATCTTGCCGGTTGAATCAGCGACTTCAACACCTAACTCTTTCAGAGCATCTTTTGCGGCCTTTGGTGGTGCCGCCAAACGCGACAAACTGGCACGCAACGCTGTACCTGCATCGCTGCCTTTTATGCCCACACGGGCCAAAGCGCCAACCATTGCCGCCGTTTCTTCCAGGCTGACACTTAACCCAGCAGCTACAGGCCCTGCGTACTTCATGGTATCGCCTAGGCTGCGCAAGTCAGTATTAGTCCGGGTAAATGCACCGGTTAACACGTCACTGACGCGATCCATTTCGCGCGCATCAAGATTGAATTGGGAAAGAATGTTAGATCCGATGTCGGCGGTTTCGCCTAAATCCATGCCGCCGGCCAGCGCCATATTTAACACGCCCGGTAATGCCGCCTGAATCGCCTGTGGAGTAAAACCGGCCATGGCAAGAAATGCCTGACCGCTGGCCGCGTCGCGGGTGGTAAAGGCGGTTTCCGCACCGAGTTTTTTTGCCTGGGCCCGCAAGGCTGACATGTGCTGATCGTTCTTATCCAGTCGCGTGAGTGCCTGGACGCGTGACATTTCCTCATCAAAGCCCACCGCGGGCGCTAAAAACCGCCCGCCGACATAACCGCCCGCCGTTGCACCCGCTACCGCCATGGTGCCGCCATTACGCCTCTTTTTGGCGGTCTGCTGCATGCGGTCATAACGCGCACGCGCTTGCGTTACCGCGGCCAACTGTCGCCTTTCTCGATCTAACGTTTGGTTGTATTGTTCAGTGCGCCGAATGGCGCTTTGAATCGTGGCAGTGCTTCCTGTCAGCGATACGCCGTGACCGCGCAACGCCTGTGAGCTGGCGCGCAGTTTGACCATTTCCTGATCGCGCGTCGCGTTCAGGCGTTCCATTTTTGCCGCGAGGGCGGCCATGTGTTCGCGCTGCTTGTCCGTCAGTACCGTGCCATTGCGCTGGGCCTTGTTGAGTCCTTCCAGAGAACGGCCCGCCTCATCAATCTGACGCGAGGTTTTTTGCACGCTATCGCGCAGGCGGTTAAAAGTTTTTGACTGCTTGTCCAGATCGTTAATCGCGGCCTGGGTTTTCTTGAGGGATTCAGTCAGACCGCCCGCACTCTGGCGGGCGGCATTGACCGGGCGGGTCAGGCGGTCTATCGCGCTGAACGCAACGCGGATATCAAGGCTTTTCATCGTCACGGGCTCCACTGCGGATAGCCGCCCGCTCGCGCCAGGCTATCACCTCGCCCAGATCCATGCTAAAGAGTTCAGAGGGCGGCCAGTTAAAAACAACGGCAATATCGGCGACCAGATCGTCTATCTGGTCAAACAGCAACAGCGTTATGCTGTCTCCGTCTCCGCCTCGTTCGATTCGCCAGGCTCCACAGGTACCAAAAAAGACGTTACCACCGCCGCCAGTTGGACAAAATCGCGGGTATCCATGGCGTTGATTTCTGCCAGTTTCAGTCTGGGCGACGTGACTCGGGTTAACAACATGGTGACCGAGTCGGTATCCATATTCAGCACATTGACCAGACGCAGGCCACGCAGTGAACCGGCCTGTTTGATCTCGTCAGTAATAGCGACGCGGGTTATTTTCTCTGCATCCCGTACAATCGGGGTGTTTAGCGTTACGGCGTTATCGTTTTTCTTGCTCATCGTTCTGTTCTCCAGGCGGCCAGAGTGACCGCCATCAGTGCGGTTAATCAGCTACCGAGACCCAGCGCAGAGGTAATGCGATCCGGGTAAATGTTTTTGCCGTCTTTCTTGTAGATAAAGTTCAGCAAATCAATTTCGATAATCGGTTGATTGTCAATCGACAGTTTGTAGTAGGTGTTCTTCAGCGCATAGGTGACAGAGGTGTCATCACCTTGTTTGGCTTCGCCATTGTCAATTTCAGTCACACGCCCGCGCATTTCCGCTTCAACAAGCAGGCTTTCTCCGTCGGTGTAATATTCACCGGCAAAGCGCAAACGGGTTTCATCAATACCGCCGCCGTATTCCTGCAACAGCGTCTTGACCATGCCACCGACCACCATTGACGCATCCAGTGCGCCAGCGTCCAGACCGAGATCAACGGCAGCCGATCCCATCATGCCGCCGCCCTGAAAGTCTTCCGTCTTGCGGGTCAGTTTGGGTAGCGTGACAGAAGTCACTTTACCGATCTGGTTATCGCCGTTCACAAAGGCGGTGAACAGGCGCAATTTATGCGGGACAGCCATTATTTACCTGTATGAACGCCTCCCCGTTTGCAAGGCTTCCGTTGTTCTGACATCGACGAATAGTTGCAGCTCTGTATCCGGCCTTATTGCAGTCAGAGCTGCGGGCCACTATGAGATTCGCTGACCTGATCCTTATTCCTCCAGCGGACTTTATATCCAGTAAATAATTCAGGTTTCTCAGGTCACGGTCTTACCGTCTTTGTCATCACTCGGGCCGCCATAGCAACCTTTCAGCATTCACCCTTTTTAAGAGTTAATGTTTATCGGTATCAGCGATTAATATGGCCTAATGCTGACATAATTCTTATCGTACTTACGGTCATGGGCCGCTATTGCCCATACAGTTCGCGCAAGTTTGTTTGCCATTGCCACAATGGCCACGCCGGTCGGACGCCGTTTTTTCAGCTCCGTTATCCATGGACCAGGCTCTTTGGTCAGCAATGCTGCTGCCCTTGCTCCGTGGATAAACAGCGTCCGTAGATAAGTGTCACCACGCTTGCTTATCCCCAGCAGACGCACTTTTCCTCCGGAGCCAGTCTGCTTTGGCACCAGGCCAACGTAAGCGGCAAACTCCCTCCCTGATTTGAACGCTGAAGCCTCCCCCATGGTGGCCACCGCTGCTGTGGCGATAAGCGGCCCCACTCCAGGGATCTCCATCAGCCGTTTACAGGTTTCATTCTGTCGCGCCACACTGTTAAGCTGTTTTTCAAGGCCATCTATCAGCATGTCCAGCTCTCTCAGCCTGCCGTACTGGTCTTCCAGCACTGTGATGAGATACGGTGGTAACTTCGCCTTCATCCGCTCCAGGGCTGCCGGTAACTCTCTGTCCATCGCTGCCCGGCCTTTGTGGATGGTTTCACCGAACTCCAGGAGCGTGCCATGCAGGGCATTAATCTGCGCGGTCCGGAATTTCACCAGTTGTCTGCGTGAGCGGTGCAGAACCAGTACCGATTGCTGTTCTTCCGTTTTTACGGCTATCGCCTTGCCTGGCTGCTGTACCGCCATCCAGATAGCGCGGGCATCCATGACATCATTCTTGTTGCCCATGACGAACGCCTTGACGAACCGTCCCTGCATCAGCCGTACCTGGTGTCCCAGTTTTTTCAGCTCACGCGCCCAGTGTTGAGAACCTCCACAGGCCTCCATACCAATCATGCAGGGTTTCCGGTTGCTGAAGAACGTCAGAAAATCCTTACGGCGAAGCTGCTTATCCACCACTTCACCCGTGTGCTCATTGATGAAGTGAACCTGAATCAGATGTTTTGCGATATCAACGCCAACCGGTGTATATTTCATGCTGTGGAGTCTCCAGTCTGAGGGAGCTTTATGCATCCCGTATTGGGCACTATGATGCCGGAAATCTGCGAGGCTCCACACCTTCCTGTATTTTCCCGCCATCTACCTTTGTGCTCCGAATTTAATAGTGGGGGGCGTTCATCTCATTCCCCCAATGATGTAAATGCGGATGCAAAATAGTCATCTGTGAAGGTCTGGTACAGCGTCAGATCTTCCAGCGGCGGCACGGGCGTGTATTTGTAGCGCACACGCACTTGCCCCTGACGCAGCCCCGCTGTGGGATTGTCCACGATGTCAAACCAGCACTCCGCGCCGATCAGTTGCCCTTTCGTCACCAATGCACTGAGTTTGCCAGAAATACCGCTGACCACGTCTTTTACGTTGGCCGGGGTAAGCGGTTCATCCACGCTTTCAAATTGCGCCTCGGCAATACTGTCAGCGAGAATTTGCGCCGTGCGGGTATACACCTCAAAGATGTAGTCACTGGTTTGCGTGGTGCGGTTGCCCCAGAAACGAAAACCGTTGCGCTTGATAAGCGTAGTGACCTCTTTGCTGTTCAGCGCGTTGGCGTCGCTATCTTCTGCCTGCAATGACCAGAACACATCACGGGAAATACCGAGCACGTTATTCACCGGCACGTTGGACAGTGACTTGTGCCAGCCCTGATCGTTATCGATGGCCGAACGTAAACCGCAGGCATACGCCGGGGCCGGGAAGGTTTCATTCTCACCGGTCAACGGGTTATAGGCGATAAAGTCCGGCCAAATCAGCATTAACTCGCGATAGGCAAATTTCGCACGATAGGCGATAGCTTCCGCCATTGTCGTGCAGCCATGGCACCCGGCATAAACGAAGGCCCGCAGATTTTGAGCAATGCCGCACAGTGCGGCGGTCACTTCCTCCGCGTCATAACCGGGAACGGCCAGCACGCGCGGGCGATAATTAACCTTTGCCTCTGCCGTCAGCAAGGCATACATGCCGGTATAGCTGCCGTCAGCCAGCGTGCCGCCGATAATCAACTGCGATTGCGTCTTTTCGCCATCTTCCGTTGCTGCCGCGACACGCACCACAATCACTTTGGGGCTGGTCTGATCAGAAATGGCTTTTAGCGTTTTGTACAGGGAGCCGGTTTTACCCGCCTTGCCAAGTACCGTGTTAACCCGTGTCAGTAGCACGGGGGTATTCAGGGGAAAGGTGTCCGGGTCTGCGTCATCCGCCACACACACCACGCCAATTACACTGGAATCAATGTCATTGATCGCGGTAACGAGGTCGGTATTTTCGCGAACGCGTGCACCATGGAAACGTGCCTCTGACATGTTAACCACCATTGCGTTATTGAGTTCGCGGTGATAATCCCCCATTTTTAACCCCAACTCATGCCCTTTGAGGCCTGAGAAGCGGGCGACAACAAAAAGCCATTTTTCCCCGCCCGCGCGTGTGAAATCATGCGACAAAACACGGGGGCGATATGGCACTTTCAGTATTGGCAGACACGTTGACCAGCAAGAGAGCGGGTGACAACAACCCCCTTGCTGACGCGGTAAAAGTCCCGGCGTTTAACGTGACGCTGGGCGGGAAATCGCTTAACGCATTAAGCGAGCGTTTAATGTCACTCTCACTGACCGATAATCGCGGGTTTGATGCTGACCAGTTGACGATCTCACTGGATGACACCGACGGTCTGCTTGGTCTGCCCTTGCGCGGGGCAGAGATTGCCCTGTCCATTGGCTGGCTGGGTGAGCCGCTGATTTACAAGGGGCGGTATACCGTTGATGAAGTCGCTCATGAAGGCCCACCAGATGTACTCAACATCACGGCCCGTAGCGCCGATTTTCGTGATGAATTTAACGTTAAACGTGAGGTGTCCTGGCACGATGTGACCGTTGAGCGTGTGGTGTCTGCTATCGCGCACCGTTACGGGCTGAAAGCGCAAATCAGCGATAGGCTAATGAATATCGAGATTGACCACGCCGATCAGACACAGGAAAGCGATATGTCGTTTTTAACCCGAATGGCAGAAATGTTGGGCGCGATTGCCACGGTTAAAAACGGATCATTGCTGTTTATCCTGCCCGGTGGCGGGGTAACGGCATCCGGCAAGGCGTTACCGTCAGCCAGTATTACCCGCAGCAGCGGTGACGGGCACCGCTTCCGTATTGCTGATCGTGATGCGTATACCGGTGCGCGCGCCTACTGGCTGGATCTCAATGTGGGCAAAAAAAAGAAAGTCAGTGTCAAGCGGCGCGGAACCCGACCAGAACAAGAGAAAAGCAGCCGCCGTGAGGGCGAATACATGGAGGGGGCCGACGGCAACGTGTATGTGCTGCGTAAAACCTACCCAAATGAAACCGCCGCCAAACGTGCAGCGGCAGCAAAATGGCAACAGCTTCAGCGCGGTGCCGCCGAGTTCTCTATCACCCTGGCGCGTGGTCGCGCTGATTTATACCCGGAAATGCACGTCACCGTCACCGGCTTTAAAGCGGAGATAGATAATCAGGCATGGATTATTTCACGCGCGGAGCATGTGATTGACGGCAGCGGCTTTACCACACGTATGGAGTTGGAAGCGAAAATATCTGACTGGATTGCAGAAAGTGAATAAAATAACCGTGAGTTCACGTCCAGCAGGAGAGCCATTACATGTTCAGATGCCCACTTTGCGGCGCGTCAGGCCGTACTCGCACCAGTACAAAAATGAATGACACCAATACGGTACGACGCAAGTACTACCAGTG
>DWBO01000002.1:0-17841 GCA_018230965.1 Muschampia nobilis
ACACCATCACCGCCCTTGTCTTTGTAGAGCCACATGCGAACGCTACCATCCTGATCATGAAAACCCAGATGCTTGCGGCCATCCCCCTTCAAGGTGATTTGGCCCCCCTGTGAAATAATGTCGCCCTTGACGGTGCCGCCAGTTCGTTTATCCAGTGCGTTTTTTGCACAATCTACCGTTTCCGTTAAACCAAGGTTTTTCAGAAAAAGATTCTTGTCCGGGATATCTGCGCCATTTTCACTTTTGGCTAACTTTTGACTGAGTTTCTGCGTCACCGTTTCGGCAAATTTGGGATTGTTTCCTAGCGCCTGAGAGAGCTTTTTCAATGTGTTTAAGTCTAACGGTGCACTATCAACCAAGGCGATCTTAGCTCTAGTGGCTTCTTCCTCCGATAACTTACGGATCGACTGATAAAGCTGGTCATGCTGGCTTTTATCCAATCGGATAGCTGAACGCTCAATTACAGTACAAACTTCTTCCTGTAGCGCATCATAAATATCACTATTTAATTTTGTTGACGGTGTGCCGGTAGTGGGATCGCCGTTGGTGAACCCGTTTTTCCCCTGACCAAATTTATCTTTTTGTGCGGTCGGGGTATCAATACGATGCATCATTTTCTCCTTTTATGTAGGCAAAAAGTACTTGGGTGTGCGAAGGACATTGACGTTTAATAACGCATTCGACGACGCTATCTCCCCACGTCCGAATTGACTCATTGCAAGAACTGGTACAACTAATCCAGCGTACATTCGCTTCAGCAGGAATATTGACTCGCCAGTAGTAGCGCCACCTGTCACCCCAGGACGGATCGGGTGTACTATCAAGATGTTGAAATTGTTCTATTGTTGCCGTGGGATAACCCAATATTTCTAACTGCTTTTTAAAGAATGCTTCGTTTATACCACCCACCGTATTCACCTTGGCATCAAGGACTTGTTGCCGTTCTTCTATCGTCTGTTTTCTATTTGCCAGGCATTTGTCCGGCAACCCGCATAATTTTTCGTAACGGTTAATTAATTCAACCGATTGGGCCGGGTTAATTTCAATCATCAGGCTATCGGCGTGTTGGTGAGCCTGTGCCAGTGACGGTGCCAGCCCTTTAATGAGCGGATCTTCTTTATCCCATGCAGGCCCCGGCGGTAACAGCGATTGCAGTAGCTGTGTATATTCGTCGTCCAGATTTGTCATGATGCTCACTCTTTATATTTTGCCCACGTGACCTCACCCAATACCGGTACTTCTGTCTGGGTTAATTCAATGTCTGCCGTTGGCGCAATCAGGCGATGAGCGACTTCACCGGTAGCAAGACTAATGACTTCAGCGAGCCTTGAGAGAAAAAGCTTGCTGCCGGGTTCTCCTTCTCTTTGTAAGAAGGCTTTGATTTCAGCAATAACTGCCGCCCGAATGTCTGGCGTATCGGTTGATAAGGCTATCGAGAGGCGAACGGTTTTTGTTGTGACGGGGAAAACGGTTAACCCACTTCCGGCAACGGGGGCAAGGGGTAAGATGTGCTCTCTGACCTTGGTCAATATTTCCTGTGCGGGGGCCGGATGGTCTACATCATCACTGGCAACCATGACCCCAACTGTGCCGATACCGTTCTTGTGTCGATGCGTCCATGCCCGACTGATGCCTAAAACTTCCTTCGCCCAGCGAACATAATCACTATCCGCCCCCCCTTGCGGCGTATCGTACCAGCGCGCCATGATGCGTTGTCGCCAGCTATCCAGGTCTTCAATATCGGTGCCTGTCCTGATGTTATCGGCATAGCCGGTCGATGATAAACCAGAAATAGGGGTAGCGAGTCGTAACGCGATGCCGTCTTCACAATTGCCAGCCTGACCGCGGCTTTTTGCAATGATCGGCACGCGAAGTACACCCTTTGCTGATGTTGTTGGGGTTGTTGTGGTGTATATTTGACCATCATCACGGTGTATTTCGGTGTCAGCGGGCATCGATAGGGCATGTTGTACACCCTCCCACCGAACAAATCCGCTCGCCTTGGTGGCCCCTTTTCGTGGACAACGCTTGATATTTCCATGTCGGGTCAACCAGTCTTCATCGGCTAAATCCGGCAAGATATTACGCGCTAAATAATCGATATAGCCGTACAAGGTGTGAATGGCCGCCGCCTGCACTCTGGCGTACACCTCTACATCCAGACGGCGTAACACACCGTCCTCGTTAAATCGCGTTAATAAATCACTACGGATAGTATCTATCAGTTGTGGCAGGGTCGGGCGCGAAAAACCGCTAGTTTGCATGGATCACGCTCCACAGGTTGTTGAGGGTCATCGTTTTTATGTTATGGTCAGGTAAGGTCAGGATGACGGTTGCGCTTAATCTATCGGTATCTAAGCGCACTACCTCAATATCAACACGAAGCGCTACACCGTCCTCCGTCATCCACTTGAGCGCCTGAGCGATATATTCCTTCGCTTTTTGCGCCGTCTGATGGGTTAATGTTGTGCGTTTCAGCAGATGCAATCGAGAGCCAATCCGGTCATTTTGTACCGTCGGCCACGTATCACCCCACCATCCCATCGGGGTATCCGTGTCGTCATCCTGTTCAGCCCGTCGCCAGGTGAATAACGAGATAATGACCGCCCGTATCAGAGGATGACTCTCTTCGTGCAACTTGTGATCTTTACCGTCAATCATCAACATGTTACGTCATTCCCTGAAGGGGTGTTCCCGTCATTCCGCCGCTGTCGCCTCTGTGGTTGTGACCGTTGTACTGTGTCCGCATGGTACTCATGGAGCCCGACTTGTCCTGTACCTCCGCCAGTGAAACGATGGATTTCGATGCAGTGATCTCTCCCGGCGTTTTCACCCTTGGCGTGTCCAGCACAATCTCGCGCCTGGCGTGGATAACAAAGGTTTCAGTTGTGGCCTCGATTAACCGCCCACGCTTGAGCATGATGCTGTCGCCTTCGTCCGTGTAGATCGCTACTTCACCGCTTTTTAGCCCTTTTATCCGGTAGCGACGGTCGGCAACGTTAATCACTATGCCATGCGAGCGGTCGCCAGCGAGGAATAGCGCAACCCCTTCAGCACCAGAATGTGCGGTAGAGGTGAAGCCGTAAGGCTCAAGGTATTCCATACCGGCTTTTGTTTCGCCCGCTATCATTGCGATATCTACCTGCTGGCAAGCCATGGCACTATGTACCCCTTGCACGACTGCCCTTGACCATAGACGCGACAAGCTGCGCTGTAGCATGGATACAACGTTTTTCATTTAATACGTCTCCAACTGAATAAAAGAACAAAAGAATAAAAGCGGTAAATGTCCCAAAATGGGTGAGCGGTACAGGAAGGAGCGCTAATCCTCGTCGTCCGGCGCTTTCAATTCCTCAAGCGCTGGAATATAGGCGGCTTCTGGCCCGACTCGCAGTTCACATAACGTACCGCCTTCATCCTGCGTATACACCACCTCACTGATAACCAGTTCACGGTTGTTAAAACCCAGCACCGGATCAAACACAATCACACGCTGGTCAGGCTTCCACAGACTGCCATCACCTTGCCGCCAACCTTGTACCGTATAGGTGGTTTCCTCGGTTCTGGCTGCCCGCTGCCTGGCTTCAAATTCGCTACGCGCTTGACAACTCGCTCCAGTGGCATTACCGGATTGCTGGATATGTTGTGGGCGATAGCGGGTAATTTGACTGTCCCTGGTTTTGGCGCGGAGTGCTGTTAATGTCGCTTCCCCGAAATCGTCATCATCTCCCGAGCGTTGACCCGCCACCTGATATTCCGAAAAGCGTTCGCGGATACTCTGTTCCGTATCACAGGTGAGAATATTTTCTCCCCAGACAAGTGCTGTTGTCGCACGATCATTGCCGACCGTACCAATCAATAGATTGCCTTCTTCATCATCCCAGGCGAGCGCCTTTTGGCTACCCAGCGCCTTGTTTAATACCTCATGGACGGTTTCACCGTAATCAGCCTGAAACGTCTGTAGCGGCGTACCAGGAGTACCCTGGTTGATCACCTTGATGCCAAACGGTTTAGCCAGTTCTGAGGCTATCTGATGCAAGGTGTTGCCTGTAAAAAGCGTGGTATTGGCCGCACAGTCGATTAAATCCGCCGTCTTACTCCGGCCACTGATACCGACATGAATACTTTTTGCGTCATAGCGTATCGGGGTCGCTTCAATCCAGCCGGTCAGGACTTTATCCTGACCGATAAGGACATCGACCAACTCCCCTTTTTTAATCCGGGGCTGTAACGGTACGCTTCCTGACTCACCGGGCCACTGGCGGGTGATTTCTACATTGAAATCGCGTGAGAGCCGTTCTATCCCTGCTGAAATCTGGACGCGTGTCCAACCTCCCCATTCGCGCCCGTTGACGCGCAATATCACAGGATCGCTCATCTTGCAGGAACCCTTAAGGGTTGTACCGGCACAAAACCGGGATGGTTAACGGTATTTCGGCGGGTGATATCGATTTCTCGTGCTGCATTGTCATACCAGTTAGCCGCCAGAACCAGCGCAGGCAGCACCGTCTCTGGTGTACGGGTGACGGTTTTTTCAACTTGTGCCAGTCGTGTGGCAATATCCCGGTTGGCATCGGTTTTTACCTGCTGCAAGGCAAGGAACAGGGCATCGTCAAGCGTTAACGCCTGTTCGTGCTCGATAGCCTGATTCAGCGTTTCTCGCACCGTGACCAACGCCTCCCACGTTACCGCCGCGAGTCCTTCAATATGACTGCCTGTCGTAGGCGAAAGCGCATGTAATGCGGGATGGGAAACACTAACCTGTATCTGACGTTTTCCACCTAGATTGACGGGTACCATTGCCGTACCCGGCGGCGGTAATTGTGTTAATCGCCAGGCGGCTTCATGGATCGCCGTCGTTCGCAAAACAGCGGCGATAGCATTGCCCTGAACGCGCTCAGCCTGTACGCTGGGCCTGTCACTTTTCCAGACACCACGCGGGGCCAGGTCATGACCCAACGTCACGCCTGATAGTGTCCTGATTTGCTGTGCCAGTGTGGACGCATCCTGCGCGGTACGCCGTCCCGCCCGCCACATTTTTTGTATCGATTCAACCAGGTTTTTACCGGATGAGCCGGGCTTTAAGATCACCGAAATATCCCCCTGTAGCAGGCGGGAAGCCGCCGTGATCCCGCTATCGATAGTGTCAAAGGCGTTGGTGATATTGCCAATCATCGCTTTGGCTCGTACCAACACATCAGCCTGTGCAAAATCGGGTAAGCCTTTTAAACCCACACGGGCAAAAGCCTCTGCGATGCGATCATTCAGTGCTGAACAGGAAGAAATCAGTGTGTGGCTGGTTGCAATCCCTGCGGTTGGGAAGGATAGCTCTCCAGCTTCAACCACGCTAAAGCTAACGCGACACATTCGACCTTCGCGCCCGCTATGGCTGACTCTTACCTCGCCATCAATACAAACGGCAATTTCGCCGTAGTAGGGATGAACCAGCGTTCCCGGCCCCGGTGTATCAATAGCCACTATCAGCCGATCTCTGGCCACGAAGAAATCATCACCGACCAGATATGCGCTGATAGTAAAGCGCCGCGTTGCCCTGCCTAAATCTTCCGTATACGGCTTGTCGCGATTGGGGTATTCATGCACCTGTACCCGCCGTCCGAACGTCCCTTCGTCGTCCTCTACCTGAAACGGTACGCCGCGAAAGGACGCTGGACGCAGGTTATCTTTCCAGTGACTCATCACCCCTCCTTAAAAAAAAACACCCTATCAGCGTACCGCTCACAGGGTGGTGGGGACCATCTCATTAACCGCCGAAGCGGTCACTGTCTGGCGAAGCGGGTATAACCCACGTCATAGTTAAACCACGACGGTGGCTTACCTTCGGTTTGCACCTGTGTGCCGGTAGGCATATTGCGAAAATC
Source organism: Muschampia nobilis (assembly GCA_018230965.1). Lineage (NCBI taxonomy): Eukaryota > Metazoa > Arthropoda > Insecta > Lepidoptera > Hesperiidae > Muschampia > Muschampia nobilis. Next base: position 5,880 of record DWBO01000002.1, read on the forward strand.
CACCGTCAGTTGCAGGTTTCCTTGCTCATCTCGACGCAAGGGGGGATCGAAGAGGCCGGCATTCTCCCTTTCTCGGGCTGATGGGGGGAGAGAGGGACTGCCCGCTGTATTGTTTTCGTGGCTTTTCGCTTCATCCAGACCCGCCTGATATTGCTCATACCTGTCTTTGTTAAAGAACGGCGTCCAGTCAGAGGCGAGGAACAGGCCAGTGCTCTTCATCCACTTTCCAGCATCTGTTTTGCCCAGGGTACTGTCCAGTGCGCTTTCCACGGGGTCATAGAGCATGGCCCCTACTGCACCGTATAATCCTGCCTTGCTTCCCAAGCCAAATAGACCCGTTGCCTTCGTCGCCTTCCCTAGCTGACGCATTTCTTTTGTGACGCTGCCAATAGAGGAAACCATATCGACCGCCCATTTTGTCGCCACAAATGCCACAATACCTTTCAGGATATTTTCCCACCCCCCCAGGGCTTGTGCTACGCCGTCAATATTTCGCCAGACTTCTTTAACCATTGGACCCGTGGTTTCCCAATTATCGACGATAAGCCCACCGCCTATGACCATTAACGAGACCAGCTTACCCAGCGTCGACATTTTCATCACACTGTTAAAAAGCCTGAAAGCACGGGTGACAACGCCTATCGCTGTCGCGGTTCCCAGTAGATAAACGCCCCATTTAGCGAAGGATTTAATCAGTTCTGGATGGGCTTTTGACCAGGTGCGAAATTGTTCAAGCAACGGCTGGATTTTCTCTGTTGCTTCAACAATGGAAGGCAGAAAAATACTACCGATACTCACGCTGGCAACATGCATCTGATTTTTAAACAGTTGTATTGCATTTGCCGTGGTTGCCGCACGGCTGGCGTATTCCTTCTGCATCGAGCCGCCGTACTTTTGTTTGTCGGCGACCCTATCCAGATTAATTTCCAGTAATTCAAGGTTGGTCAGCAGCGGGGCAATGGCTGAGAGTGATTCCGAACCAAACAGGGAATTTAATAAGGAGGTTTGCTCTGCTTTAGGGACTTTTTCTATTGCCTTTAGCACCATCAACATCGCGCCTTTTGCATCTTTCTGCATTTGTGTCGCGAGTTTTTTGGGGCTTATTTTTAAGGCTCTTAAGGCTATTTTTTGCGATTTTGTCGCGGATTTCCCCTTGGTTAACGCCAACATAACGTTCTTGATGCCGGTTGCCGCCACCTCTGACTCAACGCCCATCCCGGCAATGGTTGCGCCAAGTGCCGCAATTTCACCCGATGCCAGGCCCGCGACTTCACCCAATGGGCCAATGCGGGTCACAATATCGGAAATTTTAGCGGCATTGGCGGGACCGTTGTTGCCAAGGTAATTGATTTTATCGGCAAGGGAGACCACATCATTTTGCGTCAACCGAAATGCCGTCCGCCACTGTGCCATCATCTGCCCGGATTGCTCAGCCGTCTGGTCAAAGGCGATACCCATTTTTACCGCGGATTGGGCGAAGGACATTAATTCTTCTTTCGCTATCCCCGCCTGCCCCCCAGCGGCCACAATCTGCCCAATGCCATCTGCGGCCATCGGCAATTCTGTCGAGAGCTTAAGAATATCTTCCGACATCTGTTTAAACTGCGCAGGCGTATCAAAATCAACCACCTTGCGGATTTCTGCCATGGTTGATTCAAAGTCTATTGCCTGCTTGATGGGGCCCGCCATGGCAGTAACAACGCCCGCCCCTAATGCAGCCGCCCCCGCCAATCCCGTGCTAAACTCCTTTTTGAAGGACTTCATTTCACGCCGCATCCCCTTTAACGGGGCGGAGAGTTTATCAACGGCAGTGATGATCGCTTTTAACTCAAAACTATTCGCCACTGTGTCGTTCCTTATTGATGCGAACAGCCTCTCCCTCCAGTTCAAGGAACTGACTCAGCGGATATAGGCGTAATTCGAAGGGGTTTATGCGCCAGAACCAGGCAACGTTGTAGAATCGTCGTCTGAGACTGCCAGGCTCTGGGCACCGGTAAAAAAACTCACGATGGTCATTGAGGCGAGAAAGACATCATGTAGCGCCATCTGTTGCGCAGAAGAGCGGGGGATCCCCGCCAGTTCAGGCAGATAAGACAGGGCGGAGCGGGTATCCAGCCGCATCTCGCCTCGCTCAGAGTAACTGAAAGGAATGCCAAACTTTTCGACCTGATCAAACGTCGGTTCCTGAATATCCAGTACTGAAATTTTTTCGTTGTGTATCTGAATAGGTTTGCTCAGTGTAATTGATTTCATTGGTAAAACCCTTCCTGTCCGTGAAATTCCATCTCAACCGTACCTTCGTCAGCGTTATAGGCTGATTCACCCGACAGCCATGCGCCCGACAGAACATACACCATGCCATTAGCCAATTCAGCGGTGATGGTCATTTCATCTGCTGTGGTGAGTTTTTGGAGGGGAAACTGTCTCTCGACCTTAAATTCCGCCTTGATATAAGGCGCACGATGCGTTTCCTTGTAATGCACACTGCCATCAATACCCACCACATCCTCTCTCACCGTGAGATTCATCGGCACTTCCACACTGCCATTCAGTGAGAGTTGCTGGCCATCCACCTTAAAATAGCAGGTGCCGCCTATTCTTCTTTTTCCCGTCATCACACCACCTCACCCTGGTTATATTGCAGCCTGAATTGATTCACCAACGCAAATACCCGCAGTTGATTGATATAATCCGCAGGAAAGACCACATCAATTCGATTGGGGTCATTGGCGTTGCGCTCAACGATGAGATGTTGACGAAAAGCATCGAAATTTTCGACAATCCCTTCATTTTCCAACTGGCGATAAACCGCACAGAGTTCACCCTTGATCACGGCTGGCGTTACGATCGCTTGACCTGCCCCTAATCGGGTACCGTCACTGGCCAGTTTTTGTCGCCCGTACTTGCTGGTGATCACCGACTTCAATCGCCGCAAAAGGTAAGCGCTGGTATAGAGTGTTTCACTGTCCAGATAGCTGTTATCCGCCACCCCGTAACTGTTTTTCTGGTAGGTCGTCACATCGCGCTGAATGCGTAATACGCCGCCTTCCACATTGGCGGTGGCGATACCGTGTGAAAGCAGGGATTGCTGCTCTGTCAAGGTGAAGCGTTTGCCAGACGGTGCGGGTAATACCTCGTTTAACTCGCCCGTGTGGGTCGGTCTGGCCGGATCGTTACGCAGAAATATCGCGCACCGTGCCAGTCGTGTAGCAACCACTTCATCCAGCGCGGTCTGGATGGCGGGTTCGTATCCTGCGAGGGTGAGATGCGGATCATTGAACGTATCGCCAAAAGCGACCAGTTCACCGACCGTCCCTTTTTTGGCAGTATAAACATGACCGTACAACGGCTGATAAGGACTCCAGCGACCGTTGGTGTCGTTCATCGCCGCACTCATCTTTTGCAGTGAGGCGCTATCGCTGAAGGGCAGACCGATAAAATCAAATAACAAGTCACCCATTGCGCTGATAACGGTATCCATATTCGGCGAGCCAGCGCCACCCTGCATCGGCGTGATCCGGATATTCAGGCCGGGAGGCATACTCTCACCGCCTGTCGGCGAATAATAGTTCAGCGTCAACGGAATATCGTTGCCGGTTAAGCCCTTGTGTTTTGCGGTTAACGTGATTTTTTCAGCCGCAATGGTCGTGGTGACGGGCAAGTCTTCGTTGTCATTGACCGCGCTGCTAAGTGCTGCTGCAACGGTTTTCGCCGTATCTGATTTCTTGACAGCAGCCAAAATGCGTTGATTGCCGATATAGAGTGTGACGACACCAGAATCGGTTGCTGTCCCGCTAATGGTAATGTCGCCTTTTGCTGCAGTGCCCGTTTTTTCAGGTACGGCAATGACAAACAGTTCACCTGTCGCATCAATCCGGCGATACGCTTGCACCATGCGGTGCAACTGGCTGCCCCGACCGGCTAATTGTTGCATCATTTCTGCCGAGGGCATCATTATCGGTGAATTCAGGGTGATTTGTGCATGGGGTAATGCATGGCCAATGAGGAGTGCCGGGCCACTGACGTGCATCGTGTTAGCGGCACTGTTATCCATTTCGGGATAGAAGCCAGGCACACGAAGATTAGCATTCACGGTATTAAAGCTAATGGTCATTCCGGCGTCTCCTCTTTCGCTTTTTTAGCTTGATTTTTTACTGTATTAGTCATCTCTTGTTCGACCGGGGAATTATTGGGTCCCATCACTTCTTCAATATCATCGTCCTGCTGTCTTTTGATCCAGAAAAGCGTTTTTTGCACCTGCAAGCCTTCTTCGGGCAGATAGTTACCAAAATACTCTTTAGTATCCCGCATATATTGCGGAATAGGCACTTTTCGCCCGTGCTTGGGTTTTATAAAAACAATTTCTGGTTGTGTCCCCATCATTTTATGTCTATCTCCCTATGTGCGTTAACGTTGCCTGACCGTTCATTCACATCAATAGCAACAGTATGCAACTCGGGTAAATTGTTCAGATCGGCGTATTGCCGTGTGTCTTCGGCATTGATTTCATTTTCTATATTGAAATCGAATTGATAATGCAGGGAGTAGCGGTCTGTTTCCAACAGATGACCACCGGCATAACGAATAGAGCCACCCCCTTCATCCGGCTCCCAGCCAAGCAGTACCCGGAAAATTTCAGCGCGAATATTATCTATCGCGTCAACATCTTCCACTCTTCCTCGCTCATCATATTCATTATCCAACGCCACAATAATGGAAAAACCTTCGGTCAGGGTTTGCCAATAATCTGTCTGTGATCGCTGTTCACCAACGATATCGTCACTCGGTAATACATACGCCGAAGGAACAGGATATTTATCGCACTCTTCCAGACTCTCTAGCAGGGCCGCCCCGCCGACTCTACCCTGAAAACGTGGACAGTACTGTCTTAAATTTTCAATAACAGGTTTTAATTTCACGTTAATTGCTCCTGCTGCGACGCTCAGTGCGAAGGGATCTTTTCAGCTCGCGCAATAAAAAGTAGCGCGTCCAGTCTTTGTTTCTACTTAATGCTTCAATCATGTAATTATTTCTCGGCACTATGCGCCAACCGCCGCGATGATGATGCATTTTTTGTTGCCGCTGTTTTTGGGATAAATGGTAAGACGCACTTCTTACGCCATAATGTAAAAAAGCGGGATAGAATGGCTCGGGTATCGGACGACTGCCCTTTCCTGATTTTTGATTTGGGGCCAACTTTACCATGAGTCCTGGGCGTTTTGATGATGCGCGTGGAACATAATAACCGATAGAGCGGGCTAGCTTGCCCGTCTGATAGCCGGGATTTTCACCCGGACTGGAACGCCTTCGCCGCATTAATAGCCGACGGGTATCACGCAAATGCACCTGCCCCAGCGTTATAAATGCCCGGCGTAGTCTGGCGCGATTAAATACCATCTCTTTAGGTTGAATGAAATCAACATGTAAATTCAAAACGGTTTACCCCTCCTCTTTGCGTGACCAAGCTCTTCACATTCCAGTAATAAAAAACGCTTAACACTGTTTAAGTCACGAAGGCGACGGATACGGAAAACCCTCTCCTCAATGGCAACTTCAAAATCTGAGGTAATACCTTCGGCATAACGAATGGTGACATAATGAGTAACTTTTTCATTGGTTTGTACGGACCCCCGGTATTTGGCAGCGCTGGTCTGTACCACTTTAGCCCATGCCGGAAATAATTCGGGGTAAATACTGACAGTTTCTCCATTTTCTGATGATTTATCTTCACGTCTTCGGATTATTACCTCTCTGGATAACTCTCCCGGATCCGGTAAACGATACACACCGTAGGCATCAATCAATCGTCGCTTCATAATCGAATGATCCTGTAGTCACCTAATAAATCATCAAATGTTTTTGGTACTTCCAGCATTTCAAAATCAGAAACGGCGCTTCTATGCTCATAAAAATGCGTAGCCAAAAATAACATGCCTTGTACGACAGCATCATTAATTAGCATTCCATCGGGATCCTTTTTTGGCACTGATTCTTTATAGAGGTTGCGATTGAGTAGAGCAATGGCTTTATTCTCCACAGCACCGATAATGGTTTCGATTAATTTATCCTCTGAATGATTATTCGGAGATATTCGACACTGCATTTTTACCTGTTCTTTAGTGATAAACACGCATTGACCTCAAAAAAATAGCCCACAGAGTGGGCCTGGATTAATTATTCACCCAGTTTTTTGGGAGGAGTGACATCAATCTTGGTTAAATCCCCTTTGATAAACGCTTCAGGGCGGTAAACCGCGAGCGCCAGACGCTCTTCGCAACGAATCGAGATCATGTTCTTCTCAAAATCGTCGGTATTTTCAGTGCTGATCACCACGTTCGCTTCTTCACGGTCAAACAGTTGAGCCCCTAAATTGAAAGCCCCCACCAGGAATTTATCTTTAAACTCGGCGGCTTCTGTCACGACAACAGGTAAGCCCCACAACGTCGGTGTCGTCAAGGCCGCCGGATTGGAGAGGAGATAACGCCCCAGCGTATCCTTGATAAGCTCAATCTGTGCCCAGTTAGTGAAGTGCAACACATGGCCTGTCGCGGGGATCCGTGCCAGTTGTGCCTGTAGCATGGCAAGCCGCAGATCATCAATCGCGGTTCGATGCGCCGGTTTTAATTCCGCTTTAAATGCGGTGGCCTGAGTAAAGATCCCGTTCAGGTTTGAACCGGTACCGTCACCAAAAAGAATTTGTTGCTCCTCAACATATTTCAGGCCATAACGCAGTTCCATATCGATAATCGAGGCAAGTTGCGAAAAATCATCCAAAATTTGCTTGGATGCCTTAAACATATGTGCAATCGTGCGAACAGGTACTGTTGCCTCTTCAAATTCAATCGTGCTATAGGGCTTGGCGGTATTTTCCGCGACAGTCTTGGTATTATTGGTAAATCCTTTCTGCTTCACGTAATAAATCGTGTTGCTTTGCGTCTTGCCACTGGCGATCAAATCACGAATAAACAACCGTTGCTTCGGCTTGGTTAAGATGTCTGCTTGACGGTCGGGGGCGACAATCGTCCCGGTGACATCCGATGAAATCAGGGCGGCATTAATCGGCGCGACTATCCGTTTGTTGGATTCAATACCAGAGCCTAAAGCCTGTACTACCTCCATGCCAACCACCTGTTGACCGATTGAACTCACCACGTTCAACGCATTGGCGACGGGCATTTGGGCAATATGTTGTTCAACTTCGCCTACCTGGGCTTTCAGGGTTTTTTCTGCTTCGCGTAAGGCGTTCAGTTCGACCGCCATTTTATCCACGGCAGCTTTGGTTTCCGCGGAAAGCTCACCGGATTTTTGCGCTTCCTTCAGGGCTTTCTCTGCCTGGGCGCTATATTTGCTGCTGGCTTCTTCAATAGAAGCCGTTACTTTCTTAAACATTTCATTAATATCAGACATCTTGTCTCCAGTTTAATGGGGTATCGACACCAGGCGACGCAAGGCATTATCCAGTTGTGTCACGGTCTCGGAAGAAACATCATCGGTAGCGCATGGCGTACCGTCAGAGGAGGTGATAGCGCCCGGCATATCTCCCCGTAAAGCTTTAAACAATCGTCGGCGTTCAGCACGTGGCGTATTGGCTTTCGCCAACAGTGCATCCAGTTTTCTCAGTGCGGCGGTGGGCGAATCGTTATCCTGTTGTGCGCTATCAGCGGGCAGGAAGGCATCAGCAAACCCTTTTTCTATCGCTTCGCCGCCATGGATCCAGGTTTCATTATCCATCATCGCGGTGATCGTTTTTTCATCCATCCCGGTTCTGGCGATGTAAATATCCCGCATGGCAGAATCAAAGGGCACCATTTTTTCCGCAATGTCGGCAAAGTCATGTCGATTGCCAACTGCCATACCCCAGGTGTTGTGGATCATCAGGAAGGCACTGCGCCCGATTTGTATCTCATCGCCTGACATGGCAATGATTGAAGCCGCGGAAGCCGCTAACCCCAGTATTTTCACGGTCACTTTGCCAGCGTATTCACGTAGCTGATTGTAGATAGTCAGCCCCTCAAACAGATCGCCCCCCGGCGAATTGATATTGACGGTGATATCTTTACCTTCCTGCGAACGCAAGATTGCGCCAATTCGTTTAGCAGTGATCCCTTCGCCTGCCCAATCCTGCCCAATCGTCTCAAATATCGATAGCGTATTATCATCCTGGCTTGATGCCCTGATGCTGCTGTTCCATTTTGCTAATGCTGACGGTGAAATTTCACTGGTCATTTTCGGACAGGGGAAAACCGCCGGTAATACCGGAAGTGCATCTTTTTTCATCGGAAAAAACTCCAGTTATTCTGTTTCTTGCCTAGTGCTAGCAGGGTTATAGGAAGGGTGTTTTTCAGCGAATAACCAGGCACTTAGCGCGGCTCGCATTTTTTCGCCACCATTCTCTTGTCCCAGTTGATCGAGGGGAGTCAGGTTCAATTGAACGGTATACAAGTCTCCGCCCTCAACAGGTGGCATATTCTCTAGCTTTCTCACCTCGTTTCTACTCATCCAGCCATTTTGTAGCGCCGTGGTGTAGTAGCTCGCTCGTCCCTCGCTATCTGCACGTAGTAAGCCCTCGACAGAAAACTCGGCAAAATAGTCCTCGTCACCCTCCAGCAGACATCGATTGATTTCTTGTTCAATATTCACAAGCAGCGGTCTTAATCCGTTGCTTAGGAAGATTAAATTCATCCCTTCGACGCTTGATGCCCAACTACTTTGCTTGGTCATGTGCCCCACCATGAACGGAGGTACACCGAACCAACGACAAATTTCCTCCACGCTCCGCTCTCGGCTCTGCAACATTTGCGAGGCTTGCGGATCCAGTGTAATCCCTTGATATTTAATTCCATTTTCAAGTAACATGGTTTTGCCAGTGTTTTCAGCCCCCATGAAGCGCTCCAGTGATTGCTGGAGTTTTTGACGCTGCTCGTCGCTTAAAAAGCGTTCAGCGGTCAGAAAGCCTGATGCCAACATGCCATTTTTGAAATATTTTGCAGCGGTTGTTTCCAGTGACAACGCCGATCCAAATACCTCTCTGCCTGCTTTCAATGGCTGAATGCCGCACAGTCCATCAAGCCCAAAACCTTTGATGTGCATCATGTTTTTAGCCGGGATGACGCGAGGGGTTAATGACGAGGTTAAATGACCGATATCATCAATATATCGGTATTCTACTTGTCCATTTTCCAGTCGCTTGACCGTCATGTTCTGTGGAAGCAACGGAATGAGAGCAACAATGCGGTTGCCAATCCGTTTTTTTTCTATAAAAGCATTGCCACGCAAACACAGACTGGCGACTATCATCTGAAAGAAACGCGAAGGTGTCATTTCTGCATTAGGGCGACGACATAATAGGGGATAGAGCGGATGTGAGATCGCTGGGGTACGCGATCCGCTTGACTCAAGCCGATATAGCTTTAAAGGGAGTGTGGCTATCGTTTCACTCAGTAGCCGAACACAGGCCCACACGGTTGAAAGCTGCATGGCGCTGTCTGCGCTGACAGTTTGCCCGCTAGCGCTCATACCGTATCCATCCAGCCAGAATCTACCGTCCGTCACGTTGAGCGGCACGCCGAGAAAATTGAGTAACGCACTTTTTATTTTCCCCGGTGGCTTGGGAACTGTTTTTTTCAAGATATTTTCCTTTTTGTCGTCACAGCGTAAAAACGAGGCTAATTCATATTCCAAACATCACGGGATTATCAAAAAATCCATCGACATCCCCCTGTTCTTCCTCCATTGCATTTGCCGCGCCTATTGCCATCGCAAGCGCTAAAATTCCGTCTATTCTTCCGTTGCTACGACATTTATCAAAAACCCTATTTCCGCTGGGATCTTCTTTTACTACTGTATTGGCGGCATTCCAGCGCAAACAAGGATTGAACACGATACTTAATTCACCGGAGAGTAGAGCTTGCTCCAATAATTCAAGTGAGCGTGGCATCCACAAGCCAGACTGTTTTGATTTCCCATAACCTTGTCCGTGTGGTGTGATGGGTGTTGTAATTCCATCATTTTCTAGTATGGGTTTTAAATATTCCATGTGATAAGGGTCATAGGCGATTCTTTCTATTTGATATTTAAAGGAAAGTTCACCAATACGTTTCGCAACAAAACCAAGATCGACGGCGCTTCCAGGTGGGGCATGTATGTACCCGTCTCGTAACCACGCATCATAGGGAACACGGTCAACCCTGGCACGCTCAGAGAGCGTATCTTTTGGTGTCCAGAACTCAACAAAGGCCATTTTCCTTTCTGGGAAGTACAGTGCCAGGGCGGTAAGATCGCGCTTTCCGGATAAATCCAGCCCGCCAAAACAGGCCAAGCCATCCAATGGGCTTAAATCGGTAACTTCTTCTTCACAGGCCATCCAGCTATCGCTGCCAATCCACGGATTTTCCGCATCAACCCACTGGCAAAAATTAAGACGCCTGACCAGGCTTTCTTTTGAGGGTATTCCACGCGCCTGTGTTATCTGCTCATGCAAGTACCGTCCGTCAATGGTGTAACCCAATGAGGGATTAGCTTTTTTCCAGCATGATTCGTCCTTGAAGGGATCATCTTCCTCATCTAAAGAACAGATAAAAGAAAAGAAGCTATCGTCTTTTATGCTACCGTCAGCAACCTTTCTTCCGTACTCATGGTAGTCATAGCAAACGCTTGTTTTATTATGCCCGCTGTTGGTGATCATGAAAATCAGTGCCTGCCGCCGACCTTTCGTGCCCGCCCGCATCATTTCTACGACTTGATTGTTTTTATGTTCATGTATTTCATCGATTAACGCGCAGTGGGGGCGCGGCCCCGATTGCCCGTCATCGGCACTGATAGGCCGAAAAAATGAACCCGTATCCAAAAAAGCGAGATTCCAAACTTTGCCAGCACCGCCCGACTTTTGAAGTCGTCGAGACAAAGAAGACGATAGATCCACCATGGCTACGGCATCTCGGAACAGGATCATGGCCTGATCTTTCTTTGTTGCCGCCGCATACACCTCCGCTCGTGGCTCACGATCCGCAACCATGCAATACAAGCCGACGCCAGCCGCCAATGGCGACTTGCCAGAACCTTTTCCTGATTCGACATAGACCATGCGAAAACGCCGATAACCTTCAGCGTTTTTCCAGCCGAAAATTGACCCCACCACGAACTTCTGCCAAGGTAGCAGATGGAAGGGCTGTCCTTCATGCTCGCCGCCGTTGAGTTTTAGCACTGACGCAAAGAAGTTGATAGCCCGCTGGGCCGCCTCTTCATCCCAGTGAATATCATCCTCTATAGCCGTTTTAATGTCTTTAAGGTGTCGCTTACACGCGTTGCGAATATCTGGCCCGGCAATTTCTTTGCCCGAGACAACATCATGCGCATATTGGGTTACCGGATCGCGTGGTTGCTCAGAGGAACTTATCGAGTTCATCTTTGTCTTTTTCTCTATCACCGCTCTGTACCTTCGTTCTTGCCGCTGGCGTTAATCCAAATTCAACCAGATAGCTCTTAAAGCGCCGATCTGCATCCGCCAGCATCCCCACGGCTGGATTGGCCTTGATGAGTATTCCGTTCGGAGAATCCACCTCAAAGGTTTCACCGTTTCTGTCTATCAAGGCTTGATACCGCACTATCTCAGCATAAATATTACATAGCCTTTCCAAAGCGAAAGCATCAGCGATGGTTAAAACACCCATTGCGCTCAGTAGCACAGTAAGCTTTTCCCATGTGCTTTTTGCTTTATTGGTGAGATGATCTGGTGGGCTGACTGCACATTGTGGCGGCATTGGCTCGCGAGTATTGAGTGCTCTTTTTCCCGGATTACCGGCAACGCGTTTAACGGCAGTCGGTTTTGGGCGTCTGCCAGCCATAAAATTGTCCTTTTGTTGAAAGGGGGTGAATAAAAATAAAAGTGTTTAATTTCAATTAATTAAAAAGATAAAAGTTTTCTCAAAAAAAGTTTTCATTTCGCGGTTTTGTACACAAAGGG
>DWBO01000003.1:0-16147 GCA_018230965.1 Muschampia nobilis
CTCTCTTTCTAACATTGCTCCAGTATTAGGCGCTTCAATTCTCGTACCGGGTGTCATGGCTTTGTCTACCCGAGAGTACAAAGAATCACTGCGCCTCTCTAGCGCCGCCATCCTGACATTAACTTGACCAATGAAGCGATCACTCATTGCCAGTGCGTCAGGTGCGCCAGCCACGTCATCAATTATCTTTCCTGCACCAGAAGCAAGTTCACTTATTGCTTGATCCTCCTGAACTCGCAGCGCAGAACCAGCCCGAGATTTAATCGCCTGTTCCACTGCCTGATATTGTGCATTTCCTGAAAGATGTGATGGTAATATGGAATCAATACCAAGACGGCCAGCAGCTTCTGCAACATCTTGCTGCGGTCTAACATCTATCCCCTGAAGGGATGAAGCTAAGTCCGGGTTTTCTCTTGCAGCAACGCGCCGTAAAGTCTCCTCGGCTTGATTCTCGACATTAGGGGCCGCTTGTTGTGTGGCTTGCTGGACAACCCTCTCCGCCGCTGGCTCCCCGCCTCTTATTAGCTGGCGAGCGCCGCGATATAGGGCGGGAACGCCCATCAATGCGGTATTGATAGTCATTTCCTTTGTGGCGTTCTCGGCAAAGTCACCCGGTTGATTACCAGCATTTGCTACAGAGCCGATCATTGCGCCTTTCACAGCACCAGCACCGGGTACAAGATACGTCCCGATAGCTTCACCTGCTTGCGCCCACTGATCTATCGGTCGGTCTACCGGTCTATAAACTGGGTCAAGAACATTACCAAGACCGACCGCGCTAGCCCCGGCATTAATCAGGTTTGCGCCGCCCTGCAAGATGTCGAACGGTATGTTTACTAACCCTCGGGCGGCCTGTTCTGGCGCATCTTTCATTCCCTGAGATATATATTGAGGATCGTACTGAATGTTTGACTCGGCAGGAGAAGATGGTTGTTGCTGCTCTGATTTAGATGACAAAAATTGCTCGCGCTTTTGCGCCCACGAATCCGCGGTGGGATTCCCCGCCGCCGCATTCTTAAATTGATGGCGGCGAGCCTCCCACTCGCTGGCTTTTGCTGATTGCTCTTCGGTTAGTTTAGCCATTATTTCCCGCCGCTAAATTGTGCTTTGTAATATGCCTCTGGCAAGTACCCGTGAGTTGTGATGTATTCCTTAACCAACGATGGGTCACTGAGCAACATTTGCGTATCCGTTGCCTCATCACTTGACCGAGTAACAGGAACGCCAAGCCCCCTTATCTGCCTCTTCTGCATCTGAATAAGGGTGTCCTGAGTCCGATTTAGCTCATTAAGAAAATCCTTGTTGCTCGTTGCTTTCTTGAGGTTATTACTGGATTGCATGAGTGCCTGACGCTCACTCTCAGTAGGGTTTCCGCCAAACGTTCCTCTTAGTGCTGGCAATACCACCTTTAGGTTGTATTCGTCTGTTTTAGCAGCAAGAGTTCTAGTATCCTCAGCCAAGTTAGGAAGAATGCCAAGCCCACCAGTAAACGGGTTGTAATTCTGAGATCGCGTGACAGCTGTAGGATGTTCATTAACTAAAGCGCCAAGCTCATTGCCAACAGTTATTGCGCGGCCAATATCAAAAATATTGCCAGCGACAGAGTTTGTTTTCTCATTCTTAGCCTGCTCAACCTCCCTTTGATTCTGCGCTCTCCTGTCCTGCAACTCAGCCAGCTTGACTTGATTAGTCTCTCTGGCTATTTGCGCATCGATAGCCTTTCCTTGAAGCTCGGCCTTACGAATATTTGCATTATGCTGAGCAATGCCGACATTCGCCCACTGGACAGACTCGCCAGCGCGGTTGCTGCGCACGGTTTCGGCTGATTTATCTCGCTCTACACCAAGCTTGCCACGGTCAATCTCTCGTCCTTGCTGTTTATCTAATATGTCGAAATATTTGTCACCGCTCCCAGCCATGCCAAGAGTGTCAAACAGTTGCGCGGCACCCTGTGGGTTTTGTATTCCCATTTGCGCCAGAATGTCCGGGTTAGCGCCAACGCGTGACAACTCTCCTGAGTTTTTTTGCAGATACTGCGCATATGCATCCGGCCCCTGAGACAGTGCAAGCCTCAGCTTAGCGGCCTGATTAGTCATATCCGAACGCTGGCCAGCATCAAGGCCGGAAGCAGCTTGCTGAGCCTGACTTATGAAAGCTGGATTCTGGACAGCGAAATCACGTAATGCTGACATGTCGCCAGATTTCCACGCATTAGCGTGGGCCTGATTGAATGCGGCTTGCGTTTTCTGTAGCTGGTCTTGCTTGTATGCATCGGAAAGCCCTTGCAGGCCCTGTAATGCTTGTAATCCGATATTGTTACCACCTGCGCGGGCAAAGTCGTTGTTATCACGAATCATGCCGAGAGTGGCGTTAACATCGCTGGCGCGTGGGGCGTTTTCGTTCATTCCGCCGATACCAGCCAGAAAGCCGCCAGAGTTAATACCTTGGTTCCAAGTAGCCATCAGAACAACCCTCCAAGCAATCCAATTCCGCCGCCAATAGCAGCGCCAATTCCAGTGCCTAGACCAGGTATGGCGCTACCGAGTGCAGCCCCAGAAGCTGCGCCGCCAAATGCGCCGCCAATGCCAGAGCGAAAAGCAGATGGCTTATTAGCATTAGCCGCTGCAAGTGCTGCATTCTGCTGCAATAGTTGGCTGGTATTGTTGGAGTAGGTCTGCCCGGCGTTCGCTTGACCCTGCAATGCCCCAAGACCGATATTCGCAAGGTTCTGGTAGTTGTTCATCTGCCCGGAAAGCCAGTTCTGACCAAGCGTAGGCGCGATAGATGAAAGTTGATTTCCGGTTGCAGTAGAACCAAGTCCGCCCGTTGCCTGCGCAGAGCGTAGAATCTGGTTTCGCGCCTGGTCTGCCAGACCCTGATACTGGTCTGAATGGTAATATTCATTCAGCGCTTTATTCTGACCGCCCAGCGTTGAGAAGTCTTGCAACTGAGTGACATACTGCTGCGCCAGTGGTGTAAATGGTGAGAGGTTATTCATCACCGTCTGCCACTGCTCGCGCTGGAGTGCTGTTGCGTTGTTTGTCGCATCAGCCTGCGCCCTTGCTGCCTTGTCATTTCCGCCCTTACCGCCTTTTTCAAAGCAAAATGGTTCCTCACCGCGTAGTTTCCTGCCCAGCGTAAATGCGTATAGCATGGTTATCTCCCGTTATTAAGAAAGTCGGTTAGTTCTTCGCGAGTGGCAGAGTAAAAGGTGACGTCATCAACGCCTTTGAAGTATTTTTTGATGGTGCCGATGCGATTTAATCCGATAATTGCGCAGTAGATTTGACCATGACGGAACTTGCGAGCAGCAAATGAAGTGACACATTGCACATTGGTTCCAGACAGAATGAATCGCCAGAATTCCAGGCCGATATCCTTACTGAATCCACGAATATCTGGCAGGTACATAGCATGGCATTCAAACGTCAGAGGCTGAATTTCTTGGTAGTAGACGATGCCGCCAAATTGACCGTGCGCATTGACCTCGAAATATCTGCACTCTGGTCTGTAATCGTAACCATCTCCGTTATTGCTTCCTGCAATGATGTCCGGGTGATTTCCTACCGCCTCTATCAGGTCGATGTTACGCGTTGGCTTAAAACTAATCATGAGAGACCTCAGTTAATCAGGCCGTGATTACGCGCCATGTCTTCTAGTGCCTTAATGCGTTGACGAGCTTGAATTAGCCCGTTAGCCAGAGCGGTAATTTCTGCCTGTGTGTAGGTGGCGCTAACCGTGTATGCCTGATTTGCGTTGAACGCAGAGAGTAATGCTGTTCCCGTTGCCGCCGTCCACCCGGTTTGTCGTGGGCCCAATACCTGGGTGCCGTTGACAGAGTACGATGTGGCGACATTCAACGGTCCTGCGAGTGATTGTGATGCTGTCGCAGACTTTGATACCGCGTCAGCCTGGATTGTGCCGACGCGAGTTTGCAGCGCGGTGATATTGCCCTCTGCCGTCGTGATACAGGTTTCATGACGGGCTAACGTCGCATCCTGCTCGTCGTTCTTCAACTGCGCCTCATACGTCCCCCCTGACGTCTGGTTAACCTTGTTCGCCACCTGTGCCAACTCCATCGCCTGACTGAGTACATATTGCTGATAGGCCGGGGAAAACCCGGTGGGTAACGAGACCGCCTTGATGCGCGCGCGAACCTGAACCGGGGTATTGAGTCTGTCGTCAGCCATTATTCCCTCCTCACCTGTAACCCTGATAGCGTCACCGGGCTTTGGGTGACTATCCTGAACTTAAATCCAATATTTTTTCTGACACGACCAATCCGACGCCTGATAGCCCGCTGGTCATAGCGAAATGGTGCATTCCACGGCACCATCTGTTCCCTGCCGTAATTGACTCCGTCCGTAGTGGCAGAGATAAACAGACGTTCAGCAAATTGAGCTACGCCAGTCGACACCTCAAGTTCGAGGTCAAACAGTCGTGCGTTATCCGCCTTGATGAGGGGGGAATACAGCACATGCTCCTGCTGTTTGCCATACTGCGCAGACGATGCAAAGTTAAGCTGTCCGGTCATCGCTTTCCGCTTGTCACCGCACGTTATCGCATTGCCTTCATAGACAAAATCAATGCCGCGGTAGACATCATCGAGTAGGCCCGTTTTCAGGATGGCCCATTGTGGCCCGTTCTCGCTCACTGAGGCGTCAAACACCAGCGTATGGCGTGGCAGATGGATAAGCAGCAGTTCATGCGAATCGAATCTCACGGACTCCATTACGCCTGTTGCCAGTTCTGCGGCTGAATACTCGCGCAAAATCTTCTCGATAGAGGACGTGGCGATTGGTTTGTACTGACCTGAGTCAATCAGATAGACAGACGGCGCACCCGTTGCCGGGTTGCTGATAATGGCAAACACATCCATAAATGCACATTTGCAGAATGTCCCGGCAATGCCTTTCGTTACCGTGTAGGCTGGATTAGCCATGTATACCGCCTGACCCGCACCTGAGTTTCCCGTCAGCGAGAAATACTCAATGGTCGTTGTGCCAAAGCAGACCACCATGTCACGCCATGTGGCGACGCCGATAATCCCGTCTGGCTGAGATTCCGCACGGTACTGAGCGCTATAGCGGTCTGGATAGGCCTCCTCTTCCAAATCAGAAATGAAGAACGAATCCGTGCCATTTTTCGACCACACATAGTTACCGCGTGACCAGCAGATGTCCCGCGCAGAGCCTAACTCATACTGTGTTTTCCCACTCGACACCGGCCAGTTAGCCACCGTTTTCACTGTGCCGTCGTAGCCATATTGGACAACCTGACCGCCGACAATCACCGCCTGCGAGTGTCGACTATGCGCCATCGGCACACGTCCAGATCCAGACACTGAACCCACCGCCTCCGCCCCGCGATACAAACTCCCCCCGCAAACGCGATAGACGGCATTCTGAGCGGTGTTGAACATTGCTCCACGCGACACCCCTGCAACATCAGAACGCTTGTCTATGCCGGGGAATGAGCGCAGATAACCGTTGCTATTCAGCACCTGCTTAGGTGTCGCCAACATATTGACCGGAAGCAGATCGACATAGTCAGCGTCGCGGAAGTTTTTACCGCTCCCTTTCATTAACGGAATCTGTTGGATCGGCATGATTCACCTTACCTATTCGGCGTGTCTTTCTCGATGTAGAAACGTCCCCACGTAAACGCAGTTCGGTTTCCCTCACCCACTGGCATGTCATTTCGTCGTTGCAATGGTGGGATTGTGGTAAGGGCAATACATATTGCCTGATATGCTGTGTCGGCGGCGGTAAGTAGTGCATCTGATGGCTGAATTACATTATCCATGCAGATTTGAACTGCCAGTTTCAACGACACGCCATCGTAAGCCCATGCCGGAATGCCGGAATCGTCATCTGGTAGCGGGAACTCGTTGTTTTCCACATCAGCAAACAGATAGCCAAGGTCAATTCCCACCGCCAGCCACTGAGCCATCATATCTTCGAGGTCTTGAATTGAGTCCTCAACGGCTTGTGGTTCAGCATCCGTTAATGTGGCATTGGAGTACAGCCCAGCTTTACGCAGCGCCTTAAGGACTAAATCACCCTTTGTTCTCGCCATCTTGTGCCACCTTTGGTTTTGGCCCCGGCTTCTTGCGCTGCTCTGGCTCTGGCTCTGGCTCTGGCTCTGGCTCTGGCTCTGGCTCTGGCTCTGGCTCTGGCTCTGGAAGTTCAGTTTCAGCGGGAGTCTTAACCCAGCCTAGCGATAATTTCTCATCAACCTCTTCCTCACTAACGATGACAAAATCCAGCGAGAACGGGCCGCAGGTAATAGTTGTTCCGCGCTTATAGAGCATGATTTCTGACATGGCAATCCCCAAAAAGAAAGGGGCCGAAGCCCCTATGATTACTGGCCAGCGAGCACCATTCCGGTGAATTCAGGAACCAGTACGCTAGCCCCGGCGAGAGTCGTGAAGCGCGTCCACGTCTTACCTGCTTTAGCGTCGAACTGGTACGCCATGACGATGGTTGCGCCCTGTTCAGTGGTTGCGGTCATTACCTGCGGCCCCTGACCAACCGGGAATGCCACCTTGCCGTACATCAACTCGACCGAACCTTCCGCAAAGAAGATGTTGGAAGCTACGGCGTTCTTGTTGATGACGGTGATCGCGGCGTTTGTGGTCGGGTTTGCTGTAACGTTCTGGTACGGCTGAGACGGCACGTCTGCGTTGTTCGGTGGCAGGATTTTCGGGGTAATCGTGATCGTGGTGCCGCCAGTTACGGCGAGAACACGGAATACTTGAGGCTGCCCGGTATTCACCTTTTTGATCATGTGAACGCTGTTGACGCCAGCAATGGTGAACATGTCACCAACAGCGAGACCGGCAGCAGACACAGTGATGTTGCCTTGTCGGTTGTCAGTCGGAGCGCCGTTGGCGTCCATTGCTGTTACTGCATGAGCAGGGACGCCGTTCATGGTGATGGCTGTTGCTGTGCCAGCATTCACTTTCCCTGCATAGTCCACACGGAAGCTGTCAAAGCTCGCTACCGGTGGGATCTGCGCTTTCTCATATGCCGTCAGAGTGACACCATGAACATAGGCGCGCGCACCAAGTTCTTTTGCCAGATCTTTATAGTTGAATGGATTGTAAAAAGCCTTACGAGCGCCGCCCTGAGGCACGCCGATAGACAGCATGGTTGCATCAATAACCGCAGAAGAATCCCACAATGCAGTACCCAGCGCCGTACCGGTTACTGCTGCGCCAATTGTTGACACGTTGGTTGCGCGTAATGCGACTTCATCCACGATCAGGCTATCAACCCATGCGGCCAACTGACGCCCAGCCGCCTTACCTGCTTGCTCTTTATGCCATGGGTCACGCATTTCGAGCGCATCCAGTTCATAAATAACGTTCTCAGGCGCTCGGAGGCGTGCCGGAACTTGGCGTTGCACCAGGCCATTAGGAGTGGCGGCGGTCAAGTCCAAACCGGTGACGGTTTTCAGGTGGTAGCCCTGCGGACGGTACACAACGTCGCCAGCACGCTGCATTGCGGTATCGCCAGGGCGGAACTTGCCGCACTCGCGGGATACGATGTTGGTGGATTCGAAACTATCAATGACATTTTCAAAGAGAATTTCGAGGTCTTTTGTTAATTGGTTAGCCATATCTTATTTGCTCCGATAGGTCAATTTTTAGCTTTGCGTTTTGCGGCCAGATATTCGGTGTAATCACCGCTTTGCTCCGCTTTTGCATGCAATTTTTCGAGACTGTTTAACTCAGCGCCGTTGTTACCCTTCACTGAAGGTACGGTGCCAGCGGTAGATTTAGCTTTCGGCATGGTTTTGGCCTTTGATTCAATGATTCCGATCTGTCGGCCTAGCTCTACGGGGTCGGTAGCTTCGGCAAACTGTTTGCGTAACTCGGGGTTTCTGGAGAGAGCGATCACCACCATCTCAGGCTTCTCTGCGTACTGAATGACAGCGGCCTGAATAGCTTCAGGTACTTCATCAATCACTAGCTTTTCTGCCTGTTGGTAGTTGGGAACCTTCACCGTTTTGACGCGTTCCTGATACTGCTGGAGGCGCTGTTGATACTGCTGCTGTGCCGCCTGTTGCGCTTGCTGCTGCTGTGCCAATTCCGTGTGATATTTGGCGTTTTCTTCTGACCATGCGCTGAGCTTCTGCTGAAAAACAGCCTCGTCATAGTCAATGCCCTCATCAGACAACTGAGGCATACGCGGAGCCTGCGTTGGGGCTGGCTGCTGTGGTTGCGGATATTTGGTGCGCAACTCTTTTAGCTCGCGCTCTTTCTCCTTGATGGTGTTACGCAGATGCCGAACTAATGCCGGATCTTTTTCTTCACTGGTAGGCGATCCCAGCTTTTCATCACCGAAATAGAACTCTTCTTCGTCACCTTCTGATTCTGGCTGCTGCTCGGTGCTTTGAGCCTGTTCGCCGCCATCATCTTCGGGCTGCTGATCTGCATCATCTGGAATTTGCTCAGTTGATTGCTCTTCAAGTTCTACTTCTGGTGATTGGTTTTCTGCCTGTTGTTCCATGATTACCCCTGATTTACTCGATTGTTATGCCCATCGGAAGGCAATAGAGTGCCGTGCCTCGTGGTGACGGCTTGGCGTGGTGATTTGTGTTGATTTACTGCTAAGGTTGTTGCGGTTGTGCAGACCGTAACACGTTGGTTACGTCCATCTGCTGTTGATGGCCTTGCGCCTGACCTTTCAGGACTAATTCAGCGTCAGCACGGGCATTGTCTCCTTGCTTGTTCTGGAAGTCTGAAAGCATCCTGAGCGCTTCACGAATATCTTGTTTCTGCTGGCTATCAGCAGAGGCGAGAATCTTCACAACATTGGCGGCGGCGACTTGCGCGTCGGTCTGAGCCTGGAATGCTTTGACCTGAATTGCCATCTGCTCATTCTGTGCTTTCTGCAATTCAGCCTGACCCTGCATGAGAACACCTTGAGCCTGAACCATTGCTGGATCTGGCTGCTGTTGCTGAGCCTGTTGCGCTTGAGCAACCATTTGCTCTTCTTCCGGCGTTTTCGGTTTGATCACACCAGACAGCAACATCTGATTGCGGTTGAACGCTTTCAGGTCGCTAATTCCTTCGCCGTCCATGTTATCCAGAATCATGCTGGTAACGATATCGTGCTTAGGCGTTCCAGGCGGTAACAGTGACAGCATATCGAGTAACGATTTAACCGTTGCATCACGACGCGTGGCGAATGACTGCCCGACATCAACAGTCACCTCATACTTGCCTTGTGACAGGTCGTTTAGCGCCACCTCTTTACCTGACTGGCGGTCAACTACCGAACCATTCAGTAGTACCATATCATCGCTATTATCTTCGTTGACAACGCGCATTGGTGTATCGCTTCCGTACACCTCACGTGCCATGCTCAGCCAGATAACTCCAGCGCGACGCATCGACTTCGCCATGTTATCCATGTAGATGTATGACTGTGTGTCCATGCGGTTAAAGATGGAGTCCACCGTTTCCTTGGCAACGTTGCTCGGTAGGTTTTCCATCTGATTAGCGCCAGTGATTTGCTGTATGGCTGTTCCGGTGTACTGGAGTAACCCAGCTAGTGCGGGTGGCATCTGAGTGGGCGGAGTGTATCCGCTTACCTCTGCCTGAGCGACAACCTGACCGTCTTTAGAGCGCATGCTTGTCATGGGGAGGAATGCAGGTCGTTTTTTGTTGCGCTCAGCCCAATGATGTGAAAGCGTGATGGGAATAAAATCTGTATCGATGATAGGAATACCGTCACCACCTGCTTGCGTGGCATTGTCAGCAATCATCGACACCATGAGGTTTTCTAACCTCTGGGCATCCATCGCTTTAGCTGCATGTCCTTCGATGCGTTCCATGTTGTCAACGAATGATCGACGCCCATACACGGGGATAAGCGGGATGTGCTCGCCGGGTATGCGCTTAGGCTCTTCCAGCCATTCAGCACCGTCCATCAACCCACAGTAAACGCGTCGCTTTTTAACCTCACGCTTGCCGATTTCTTCAAAGCGACCTTCTGCCAGTTCGTCAATAACATCGGCTATCTGGTCACTATCGTATGTCGCTGTTTCGTTCGTGATCGGATTGCGGTATGCAATCAGCGTGACCTTCTCAATGCGAACCTCATAGTAGCGCGCAACATAGATAGCATCAGGCGTACACCAATCAAACTGTGTGCCAGTGTCGCTCCTGTCCATGCTTGCCATTAACGCTTTTGGATACTCAGCTTTGAATGCCGCTGGCGTCATAGAGAACATCTCAAGCGCCCACATTGCATCACTACGGTCATACTGCTTGCTGTCAAGGTCAAAGAAAACACAGGTTGCCGCATCGTAAACAGGCAGCAAACTTATGCGCCGCTGCTCGTTGCTCGGGTCCATTTCATCTTCATAGTCAGCGCACATGCGGAAGCAGCCGAACCCGCCAACCACTGCATCATCAAATGCATTGTCACACGCTTCGCTGCCTGACGTTTCCGAGTAGTCAGCACGGAACTTGCCATTCATCTTTTCCGCGAGTTCTTCCGACGCTTGCCCGTCTTTTGGCCTGAATCTGACGCTAATACGGTTCTGTCGGTACTCGCCGATAATGCGATCGCACTCTCGCGCAACCTTATTTAGCTCAAACCGTGGGTAGTGCTCGAATCGTCCTTCTTCAAATGAATATCCGGCATTCGTCGAGCCTTCCCACTGTGCTCCAGCTACACGGACAAATCGCTGAGCCTCGACAATCTTTTCTCTTACCTTTTGGCTACCAGACCACGCTTTATCAAAGTTAGTTCTGGCCTGAACGTGCCACTTAGCCAATTTGTCAGTTGGTTGTTTTTTCTCTGCCATATCAGCCTACACCGCAAGGGATTGAGTAATTGGAATAGTCGGGGATCGTTAGTGTTGGCGGACAATGCATAGTCATCATCAGCGCATCGGCCAGGTTTGGCGATGGAATGCCTAACTTCTGCTTCATGTCCACTTTGGTCATAAGCTCAAGCTTCCCATTACCGTTGAATTTGCGCTGAACCTGCGTTATCTCTGCGAATAGCTTTTCAAGCATCTGAGCGCCTATCGCCTCTTTATCGAAACTCAGCATGTCATCAGGATTTGCATACTCACCATGAACCACTGCGCGGTACGTCAGATAAAGCCTGTCAGCCAGGGTGTAATAGAATTGCGCTCGCTTGTTGCGGAACACGTCGCCAATGGTTCTAATATTGTCACCATCAACCACCTCATCGAACCATGCGCCAGCCTGATACGGAGAATCCTCATCAAACGGTGACTCGCTGCCCTTGAACATCGTCACCGTCACTTTCTTGCCAGTGAATGAATCAGTTACCTGTCTGCGTAGACCAGCGCCTAACCCATCACCATCAAATAGGAAGTGATCAGCACTATCACGGATAGCCAGGCTTGTAGCCCAATCCGCACCATCATTAACATCAAGCGGATCCAAAGGTGATGAGATGCGCTTAACCACTGAGCCGTGACGCATTGCATAGCCCTTATCATCTGGCCCCGTGTCTGACGGGTCGTGCGCCGCGATAACAGCGCCTTTAGCTTTCCAGCCAAGCTTCATGTGCGCATCAGTAGCCGCTTCCAGCCATTCACGCTTGATGATTGCCATTTCGCTTGCACTTACTGGTTCACCCAGCCAGATATGACGATACAGAGTAGGATTGCGTCGCTTACATTCCTCCATCTCCAGCCGGAGAACTTCGGGGAAATGCGGATTGTCAGTGTAGTTGACTGTCAGCAGGCTGATATCATCAGGCGGCGTAACAACAAAGCGCTGATAGGTGTCATCGAGAATGTTTTTCGGGTTGAAACTCACCCATATTTCAGAGTCAGGCTTTCGAATGGTGGGGATAAGAATGTCCCACGATTCCTTCGTTACAGCTTCAGCCTCTTCCACCCAGCAGATATCTATCCCCTCAAGGGATTTAATCTTTGTCGGGTTGTTCTTGATGCCGTAGAACATGAATTCAGCGTTCGAGCCAATGTGCCGAATCATTGAGCGCTGGATTTCGAACTCTGCCGAGTATCCTTCGCGCTCTATCGTGTCCTCAAGCAAGCGTATTACCGAATCGCTGATGCTGTTCTGTAATTCACGCGCACATAGAATGCGTATTGATTGACGCCTTGCAGCTTCAACAAGGAGCCGCGCTATCGCCCATGATTTACCGCTACCTCGACCGCCCTTGGCGACTTTGTAGCGATGGGGCTTAATGAACGGTTGAAAGACAGGATTAATCGTTGTCATTTTCCGAATAGCGTACTCATTGGTGAGGTTTCAATCTGGATTGCACCGCCGTTTGGCCCAGAATGCTCAATGATTTGTTTATCAAGCCCGGTCAACTTGGCTTTCCCCATCGTTGCGGCAACAGCAGCGGATGACTGCGGTGTCTCTGCTTGCAATGCAGCCTGCCGCGCTTCTTCCAGTTCACCGAGCAGGCTATCAACTGTAACGTTGTGCCTTTGTTTGATTTCACCGCGTAACTCAACGAGCCTTGCCGCGACCTTGCCGTTATCAAGTAACTCTTTTGCCTTGCGGTTAATGCTCTCTGTTTTCATCTTGTCAGCGACATACGCTTTACGGTACGCCTCCGACGCGTTTCCCGTTTCAATGTATGCCTGACAGAAAGCCTCTTGCTTAATTGTCAGGGCCATAATCATCTTCTCATCTAAATAGTGTCAGTGCTTCTTTAGCTTCACGAATCGCCTTTTCAGTACGTGACAGTGGGGTTTGCTCAGCCGCTGCAAGCGTGTACTGGTCTTTGAAAATCTCGTAGTTCAGCTTGACGCCAGCTACAAAAGCGATGGCCTTTTCAGCCGCTGCGGTGTCAGATTGCACCAGTCTCAGTAGTTCGAGATTCATTTGCTGAACGTCTGTTAACTCGGTCATATTGGTATTTCCTGCTATTAATTGGGATTCCATCCGGAGTCGAACATAATCTTCATGCTGAAATATCGAACACTATCGGGAGAATGCTCTAGATTTCGTCATTTCTTCTTCGGCTGATACTTGCTCGCCCATGCCTTTGCTATGCGCAAGCAGTCGTCAAACATCTTCCCCTTCCCTGGTGCTGAGCTTGAACTGCGGTAGTGGTCTAGCGCCCTGTCTGCACCTTTCAGGGCGACCGATGGCTCATAGCCCTGTTTCACCAGTTCGGCGACAACATGCTTTTCAATGAATGCGATATGATTCACGATGGCAATCTCCTTTATTCAAACAAGACGTCGCTGAATTTCAAGTTTGCCCATTCGCTTTCTGGTGGCAAAACCAGCATGCCTCGCTCATCTTTAACACCAATATCCGAGAGCATATCTCCAAATTCATGAAGCAAGGCATTCATATACTTGATACCACGTCGGTTTAACTGCGGAACTTTGCCTACGCAAATTATTGCTCGTTGATCTGGTCCTTCACTTAATGGTGTCATAAGTTTCACGTAAAACCTGGCTCGCCATTCTGGTGGTTTTCTGTCTCCGAGATAACCATCAAGCAAAGGCATCAAAAAATGACGACTCACTTCTATATCACCGGTCTCATAACGGTAGACGGGACGACGGTTGGTTGCCATCAGGTAGTACATATAAGCTTCGGCAACGCGCCAGCAGAAAAACTCATGAGGCTGGACAATCTGTTCCATTATTTGCCTCCCCCGATCAACTCGAAGGATATCTGGCCTATTTCGGTTACCAACCTCTGTGCTTTTTCCAACGCGGGGAGATCATCTTGGCGCTTACGTAAGCGGCGACCAGCATCGGATGAATCTTCATCGGATGCTTTACGTGCTGAAGCAACAATATTCTGCATCTGCTGGATGGTGTGACGCACATCATTCGGTTGGTACTCATTTTCCATCAGATCAAGAGCCCAGCGCCGAAGTTCCTTTGCCACCTCAGTTTCTGCCAACATGCCGAGCAGATGTAGGCCGCGTAACGAGAAAATACGAGTCTTTGTTCTTAAGTTTCCGCAACCCCTTGATTTTCCCGAGGTCACTGTAACAATGACCTCGGTCATGCTTGGAGAAAACTCGTCACTGTTTGCGTTGAAAAGGTTAGTTACCGATTTTACGTTTGCATAACCCAGCATTTTCGATGATTGCCGGGCGGTGAACCATAAGCTACCGTCTCCACGATCATATGTAGACACTGCGTGATTTTTAAACGTTAATGCTGTCATTGCGTTTACCTTTTCTATGAAATGAACCTTTGCCGAAATAGAACGTCAGCCCACCGAAGGCTCGCCAGCACAAACTGACGCCCCCAAAGGCTCATTCCATAGGTTCAGGTTCGGTGTTTTTAGATGCGCTTTCGGTGCGTCAGAGATATTGCGGACACAAAAAAAGCCCGGATTAACCGAGCCTCAAGGTTTCTCTTTCGCTTTTTGTCATACTAAGCCGCCAGTCGGTGCTGTTCTTCAATCAGTGGCTGGCGATGGTTTTTGTTGAATATTCCCATCAGCGTGGCCTTGCATTGTTCAAAGTCCCAGCCCATGCCAATGAATACTGTGTTGGCGCGTTGCAGTTCGGTAACGCAATGGATCTGCTCTGGCGTCAGATAGTCACGAATGGACTCTTTCTTGCCGATATCGTGATAGACGCGGAACTTGGCCGCCGTCATATCCAAAGCGATACGGTTAATCAGGTCAGCTTCATTGCTGAAGTGATGTGGGGCAATCAGCTTTCCCTGAGCCTCGCGCTCATGCTTGATAGCATCGGTCATTGGCTTGTACTCTAGCCGAGCGGTATTGCGATTGATTTCAGCCAATGCCTTTTGCCGTTTAGCTTCGACAAACGTGTTATAAACCTGAATCTCAAACTTGGGTTCAATCCATGCTGCATAGCGGATAGCAACGAGTTCAAGTCCCCACACTCCGGGTTCAATTCCACCCTTGATTGTTTTCACCGAAGCTATTTTTGTAGCTTTGCTTAATTCATGAACAAACCGCTTGATTTGTGCGCTCTTGATGAAGTTGGCTGGACGCTGTGACTCAGTTGCTTTACCACCTTCAACGGCTGATTTATGTAAGTCATTGAGATTGTAACGGCCAGCGCCATCTACACGAACATTGACGCCATTAAGTATAACTGTTGGGTATTTCATCACTATTTCCTTTTGGTGATAGAGCCTGCCTCGGAGACATGAGTGGCCCAAGAGTAGTTAGCGATGAAACCTCCACTCTGTCTCAGGCTCATATCCCAAAAGACTCTTGGTTTTGTGCGCACGAGGATGCGCAGGCGAAAAAAAAACCGCGAGATGCGAGGCTTATTGAATTGGATTAAAGGGTTACTGGGGATTCAGACACAGTTCGCGCTCAACATTCCGGCGACTGACCAGCCCTTGCCAGACCCGGCCATCGACATACACCCAACGGCGCATTTCGTCACAGGCACTCGGTATGTCTCCGGTGTTCAGCTTCTTCAGCAACGTCGAGCGCTCAAACGCACCGCTTCCCACGTTGTAGACGAACGACGCCAGCGCCGCTTTCTGGCTCTCCGTCAGTGGTACGGTGACATTGGCGTCAACCGTTGCCATTGCGGCTTTCAGGTCGCTGTCCAGAAGTGCCTGGCATTCAGCAGGGGTATAGCGCTTGTGGGCAATAACGTCTTTGCCGGTATGCCCATAGCACACCGTGAGCACACCGCCTGAATCCCGGTATGGGGTGTATTTGACACCCTCATGCCACTGTATGAGCACAGCCGCCATGACCATCGCCCCGCCAGCAGCCGCGCCTGCCATCTTATTGCGCAGCGAGGGATTCACGGCGCACCCCGCGCTTCCTTGCGCCTGTCTTCCCTGATTTTGAAATAGAGGTTGGTCAGAAAAGTAAGCAGGCCAAATACCAGGCTACTGAGTACGCCCAGCGCCGCCCATTGTGTCGGCGATACGGTATCGAGTAATTGCAGCATCCAGTAACCGCCGCTTACACCCGATGCGCCGTATGAAACGCCCGTGGTTATTTTGTCCAATTGCATAGCCTCACCTCCGATTTTTCGGATGGTGCTCTGTGATTGTGGGGAAATAAAAAAGCCACGCCGAAGCGCAGCCTTGAGATTATTCGACAACACGCCCATCCTAGGCGTGGCCTGATGTACAGGTCTTACAAATCCCGCGAGGGTACCAGATATGCAAAAGCCCCGGTGATTAACCGGGGCCT
>DWBO01000004.1:0-14480 GCA_018230965.1 Muschampia nobilis
GGCGTTACAAAAAAATCTCAGCCGCCTTTTATGCGCCGGATTCCCCCCATAATCCGGTGCCCGGTATTTACTATTTGCAACACGTCGGTTTCCTGGGTGCCCAGCCGCCGGCGGTCAAGGGCCTTAAGCCGGTCACCTTTAGTGAAGGCGAAGAAGGGGTCGTCGTGTTGAGTGAAGACATGCAGGGCGAGAACGATCCGCTGTTTGCACGTTTACGGGCGTTCCTCAGTCACTATTTGCGCACCCAGCCTGACACGCCGCTCTTAACCACCGCGACCAATACCTTTTCTGAGCCAAGGCTCGTCACACCGCCCCTGACAACGGAGAACCTTACCGTGGAAAAAAATGAAGCGGAAAATCAACGGCTGCAAGCCGAGAACGCCGCGTTAAAGCAACAGATTAGCGCCCATCAAGCCGAAAAAGCCGCGCAGGCCGCCAACGTCGCCCATGAGGTCAATGTGGCGTTTGCCGAAAGTCTGATTAATGAAGCACGCCTGGCCCCTGCTGGACAAGCGGTGGTGGTGGCGTTACTGGATGCGCTGTCTGGCAAAGAGCAGGCGTTGACTTTCAGTGAAGGCAGCACGACGCAGCCGCTGGTTGATGCCGTCAAGTCCCTGTTTACCCGCGCTACCCCGCTGGTTGATTTTAGTCAGCGGGCGGTGCCGGGAAGAGGCAACACGCCGCAAAACAGTTTGACCTTTAGTGAGCGCGCATCCGATCCGGATACGCTGCATCAACAGGCCATGGCGCTTAAGGCGCGTGAGTCCATCCCTTACGAAGCAGCGGTGAAGCGCTGCCTGGCAGGAGAGTCCTATGTCTGATTATTTAAAAAGCAAACGGGCCAACGACCCGGTGCTGACCCACATTGCCGCTGAATACCGCAATGCCAGCCTGATTGGGGAAAAGCTGTTTCCTCTCGTCAGGGTAGAAAAAGAAGGCGTCAAGGTGCCGACCTTTGGTAAAGGCCGCCTGGCGTTGTATGAAACCAAACGCGCGGTGGGGGCCAACAGCAATATTCTGTTAAGAGAGCAACAGGCGTTCACCGATATCGTGCTCGATGAGCATGATCTGGCGGTGCCAGTCGATCACCGCGAACAGGCGGAATCGATGTTCAATGAGGAAATCAAGGCGATCAAGCGTGCCACTGACGGTATTTTGCTGCGCCGTGAGCAGTATGTCGCGGAGCTGGCCCAATCGCCCTCAGTCTATGCCGACAACGCCACCAAAGCCTTGGCGGGAGAGGCCGCCTGGAACAAGAAGGGCGACCCGCTGAAAGATATTGAAGCCGGGATGGAAGTGGTGCGGGCCAATATCGGCCTACGCCCCAACGTTATTACCATGGGGGCCAGCGTGATGGCGCTGTTGCGCTTCCATAAGGTGTTGCAAGACGCGCTGGGCGGGAACGAACGCAAACGTATCACCACCGAGATTTTAAAAGATTTATTCCAGGTGGATGAGGTGCTGATTGGCGCGCCGGTGCAGCTGGCCAAAGACGGTAAAAGCACCACTGACCTGTGGAAAGACAACCTGATGCTGCATGTGGTCAGTCCCGCCTCAGTGGGCAGTGACAGCGCCGATGAACATAGCCCGTCCTTTGGCTACACCTTCCGTCGTCAGGGCATGCCACTGGCCGACCGTTTCGACAGTGTTGGCGGCAAGGTGGTCAATATCCGCTACACCGATATTTACAAGGTGGCGGTGGTCGGCAGTGAGGCAGGTTTCTTGATTAGCGGCATTAAAGGAGCATAAGGCATGGTCACGCAACAGGTAGTATTAACAACGACCCGGGTGGCGGCAGAAAATCTGACCGTACACCGTCTGGTCGGCTTCTCAGGAAAAACCTTTAAGGGCGTGGGAACGGAACTTGGCGTCGCCGAGGTCTCCGGTAAAAAAGGGGATGCGATCCCGGTTAATGTGATGGGCATCATGGCGGTGGAGGCCGGGGCCGCCATCAGTGCGGGAGAGTTGCTGAAATCCGATGGGGAGGGCCGCGTTATTCCGGAAGCGGCGTTAGATAAAGGCGCATTACCGGCTTCCACGGTGGGTGTGGCAGTAGATAGCGCGACGGCAGCGGGCGAGATCATCCGCATGGTCAGAGGTATCTGATGGCCTACTGTACCCCGGAAGATATCGGGCAATTGCTCTCTCACCATACGTTGGTTCAGCTGACACAGGATGTCTCAGGCGAGGGTCTGACGAGGGAGCTGCCCAATGAGATTAACCCGAGGGTGCTCAACGAGGCCATCCGCTATGCCGATGAGCTGATTGATGCCCATCTGCGCGGGCGTTATGTCCTGCCGCTGGAGACCGTTCCCACGGTACTGCGCGATATGGCGGTCAATCTGGTGACGCATCGATTATACCTGCGTCGTCCCGAAGGCCAATTACCGGAAGCCATAAAAGAGGTTTATCGCGGCACCTTGAAAATGCTGGAAGCCTTGCGCGACGGCAAATTAACGCTCGGTGTCGAAGGACAGGGACAGGCGATACCTGAGCCGGGGGCCTTTCATGTCCACGCCCGGCCAGCGCGTTTTAGTGGTCCCGGTGGCTTGCTGGAGGCGTTTGAATGACACTCGATATCATGCGCGCCATCCTGGTCCTGCTGAAACAACGCTTGCCGCAGCTGGAGGTTGCCTTCTTTCCTGAGCAACCGGAACGGTTTCATCTCACTCATCCGCTCGGTGCGGTGCTGCTCAGTTTTGCCCGCTCACGTTTCGGCGATATCCAGGATGTGGGCATGGTGTTTCAGCCACGGGTGTTGCATTTCACGCTGACCCTGGTGATGCGCCAGCTCAACGGTAATGACGGGGCGATTGCAGTACTCGATACGCTGCGTCAGGCCATCGGGGGCTTTATGCCGCCAGACTGTCGCCGCCCACTGTGGCTGATTGATGAGGTCTTTTTAGGGCAATCAGAAGGCTTATGGCAATACGCGCTGACGGTGGCCACCGAAACCTGGTTTGTGCAGGACTGGCCGCAGGAGGCCTTACCGCGTACCCGGGAAGCGTTCATGAAGACAGAGAATAACGAGGTGCTGCATGGCGAAGTTTCGCTACAACGGTGAATCCCCCAATGGTGCGCCCCTGCGTCTGGCGGAGGGTCACACCCAGGATGTGATGTTTTATCCCGGCCAGGTGGTCGATGTGCCGGTCGATCATCCGTTTATTTTATCGCTGGAAGCGCAGGGACTGCTGACCTTTCTGGGATTTGATTATCCCGACGCGCCACGCGAACCGCCTAAACCGCTGACCGACTTTGAGCAACGATCACAGGCGGCGCAACAGCCGACCGGCAAACCCGCCCGTTATCGTTATGACGGCGAACAGATGGGGGGTGCTTCATTACGTTTACCGGATGGCAGCATCCTGGATGTGATGTTCTGGCCGGGTCAGGAAGTGACCTTGCCGATGGATAACGATTATGTGCTGGGGCTGGAGGCGCAAGGGTATCTCACGTTTCTGGGCAGAGAAGAAGAGCACCCCGTTGCGCCAATAGAGGCGGCACCGTTAGTCCCGCTGAAAACACCGCCGGACGAAAACCCCGCCAGCACATCGTTAGCAATGACCCGCGAAAAACGCGGAAAATCGTCCCCTAAAACGGTGCCAGACGACAAGCCATCAGACAAAGAAAGTCATGAGGTAACACAATGAGTAGAGAGCACCATCACGGCGTCGATACGCTGGAAATCGAGCGAGGGTCACGTCCGGTCAAAACGGGAAAATCGTCCGTGATTGGCCTGGTCGGTACCGCGCCCAAAGGCCCGGTCAATACCCTGACCCTGTGCCTGTCGGAAAAAGACGCGGCGCAGTTTGGCGATGAGGCAAGTGGATTTACCCTGCCACAGGCCTTGCGCGCTATCTATGACCACGGTGTCGGTACCGTTTTAGTGGTCAATGTGTTTGACCCCAAAACCCATCAGAAAGGCGTCGCCGACGAACGTGTGACCTTCGATAAATCGCACCACAGTGCCACACTGAGCCATTTACCGGTAGGCAATATGGTGGTGAAAAGCGCTAATGGGCTGATCACGTTTCAGGCAACGACCGACTATACCGTGGCCTTTGCAACCGGCAAAGTCACCCGTGTCACCACGGGCAGTATTGCACTGGGGGCCACCGTCAGTGTCACCTATAACACGCCGGATGTCTCAAAAATCACCGCCGCTGACATTCTGGGCACCACCAATGCTGCCGACCAGCGTACCGGCATGAAAGCGCTGGAAAATGCCGACAGCCTGTTTGGCTTTCGCCCCAAGCTGCTGATTGCTCCCGGCTTCTCGCACCAGAATGCCGTGGCCAGCGCCATGATTGCCCTGGCCCACCACGGTGAAGCCATTGCCTATATTGATGCCCCGGCGGGGACAACGTTTGCCCAGGCGATAGCCGGACGGGGGACGCAAGGCACGATCAATTTTAATACCGCCTCTGACCGGGTACGCCTGTGTTATCCGCAGGTCAAGGTCTATGACAAGGCGACGAACCAGAATCGTCTGGAGCCGCTCTCAGCGCGCGCCGCTGGCCTGCGGGCAAAAGTTGACCGGGAAAAAGGGTTCTGGTGGTCGTCTTCCAATCAGGAGCTGATGGGCATTGTGGGGATTGAGCGCCCGTTAAGTGCGCGCATTGATGACGCCAATAGTGAGGTCAATCTGCTTAACCAGAACGGCATTACCACGGTGTTTAATAGTTTTGGTAGCGGATTACGCCTGTGGGGCAACCGCACGGCAGCCTGGCCGACCGTGACGCACCTGAAGAATTTTGAAAATGTGCGGCGCACCGGGGACATGATTAATGAGTCTATCCGCCATTTCAGTCTGCAATATATTGATCGCCCCATTAATCAGGGGCTGATTGATGCGCTGACCGAATCGGTCAATGGCTATGGCAGGAGGTTGATTGCCGATGGTGCGCTGCTGGGCTTTCACTGCTGGTATGACCCGGCGAACAACACCAAGGATGCGCTCAGTCTGGGGCAGTTAAAACTGAATTACAAATACACCCCACCGCCGCCGATGGAGCACCTGAGCTTTGAGACGGAAATCACTAATGAATATCTCACCTTCCTGAAAAGTGGGGTTTCCACATGAGCGTGACGCACAGGGTCAATAAGATAACGATAAGGAGGACATGATGGCGGGCAATGCACTGCATTTTATCACCAATGCCAACGTCTACCTGGACGGAAATAGCCTGCTGGGTCGGGCAAAAGAAATCAAGCTACCGGAAATCAACGTGGTGCAGCAGGAGCATCAGGCGCTGGGGATGATAGGCAAAATTCAGTTACCGGCGGGGTTTGACAAGCTGGAAGGGGAAATTCACTGGACCAGCCTGTATGAAGAGGTGGCGCAGCGCACCATCAATCCTTTCAAGGCGTATCCGCTGCAATGTCGCGGCAGCCTGCAGCGCTATAACCCGGCACAGGGTCGCCAGGATGAACTGCCGGTGGCGGTGTTTATGACGGTGATGTTCAGCAAAAATAGTCTGGGCAGTTTCAAGCAGCATGAGGTGCCGGAGATGAGCAGCAGTTTTACCTGCAGCTATATCAAGCAGGTCATGGATGGTCAGGTGCTGTTGGAGCTGGATGTGATCGCCAATATTTTTAAAATCAACGGTGAAGATATGCTCACCGATTATCGCGCCAATCTGGGTGCTTAATCTGAAAATCCGAGGAGTGATGATGACAGACCGTATTCATTATAGTTTGCAATACCCTTACGCCCTGGGCAGCGGTGAAATGCTGACACGGGTCACGTTAAGCCGGCTCAAGGTCAGTGACATCAAGGCGGTACGCCGCTTAAGTGAAAACGTCAATGACTGGGACAGCCTGCTGATTGCCCGCATGACCGGCCTGATACCGGAAGATATCGACACGATGGATTTGGTGGATTATCAACAGTTGCAAAGCCACTTTCGCCAGTTTGCGGGGCTGGATGCAATCGCCGAAGGCGCTGCGTCAGGCGCAGGCCCTGTTAGCGAGATGGTTCCGCTGGCAGCCGAGTGAGCTGGATGCGCTGACAGTGGTGGAATTTGAGGACTATTTGCAGGAAGCCGCCGCTCAAATCCGGCAGGAGCACGGGCAACGCGGGGCAAACCGATAACGATTAATCCGACGTAACAGGGGCAGGTGACGCGGTGTCGAGCACATTTTCGATTGGGGTGGTGATTAAGGGCGCGGTGGCCGGTGCCTTTCGCTCGGCGATGGGCGACTCCCGACGTAGCCTCAATCTGTTAGGGGACACCACCCGTCGTCTGCAGACTCGTCAGCAACAACTGACCCAGGCAATGACCCGCTACGGCCAGTTGGGTGGGCAGGCGGCGCGTCAGCTGAACCATGAACTTGGACGAGTCAGTCAGACCCTGCTTAAGCTTGAGCAACAGCATCAGCGTTTAGGCCGTGCGGTGCTCAAGTCTCAGGTTGCCGGGCAACAACGCCACGCCCTGATGGGGCAAGGGCTGGCGTTAGGGGCAACCACGGCGGCGACAGTGGGCGCGGTCGCGCCGTCAGTCAGGCAGTCGATGACCTTTCAGGACAATCTGGTCGATATGGGTATCACCGCCGGTTACGACGGTGCCACCCAGGCAGCGCTGGGTAAAGATATCCGCGCCTGGAGCCAGCAATACAACCAGACCCAGGATGATTTACAGGCCGCAACCAGCGCGCTGATTGGTAACAATATTGACCGTCTGGACGATATTCGCGCCTACCTGCCCCACATCGCCCGAGGCGCAACCGCCACCCGGACATCGGCTGAACTCTGGGCGCAGGCCGCCGTGACCACCCAGCAGTCGCTGGGCATTGCCGCGAAAGATTTTGCCGCGGTACAGAACATCATGGCGCAAGGGGGCAAGGCCGGGTCATTTGAAATCGCTGACCAGGTGAAGTGGTTGCCCGAGCTGGCCCCACAAATGGCCAACGTGGCCCAGGGCAAGGCGGCCGTCGCGGAGATGGTCGCCGCCTTGCAGGTAGCAAAAATGGGCGCAGGTAGCACCGATAAAGCGGCAAACAATTTTAATAACTTTCTTGAAAAAATGTATGCCCCAGAAACCAAAAAACGTTTTGGGGATGTCGGTATCGATATTGAAAAATCCTTAATGCAGCAAAAAGTGCACGGGATTTCGCCGATTGAAGGGATGATGAATACCCTGCAAAGCTATCTGGCGCAGAAGAGTCCCGAGGCGCTGGCACAATTTAAATCGGCGATGGCGCTGCAGGACGATACCGCGCGCGATAAGGCGTTACTGGCCCTGCAGCAGAACTTTGGCCTGGGTGAACTGTTTGCCGATATGCAGGTAATGGCCTTTGTGCGTCCGATGCTGGCCAATATGGACAAGTACCGGCAAATCCGCGCTCAAGCCCTGGCTGCCGCTGACAAGGATGTATTAGCCGGTGATTATAAAAAACGTCTGGCCTCACCCATTGAGCAGATGAAAAAGTTAGGCGTTGCCACAAAAGAGCTGTCACTCTGTGTGGGTGAATCACTCACTCCTGCGGTGTTGTCGTTAACGCAAACGGTACTGCCTTATCTGAATGCGGCCAGTGGTTGGGTCAAAACCCACCCGCAACTGGTCAGCGGTATCGCCAAAACCGTGGGCGGCCTCCTGCTGTTTAAGGGCGCACTGTTGGCTGTTCGTCTGGCACTTAATGTGCTGGGTTCACCGATACGCCTGCTGTGGGGCGGGTTTAACCGGCTGCGTACCGGTTGGCTGTTACTCCAGAGTGCTTTCGGCATGGGGGGGCGCTTAAGCCGCTTCGCGGGCAATGCGGGACGATTGGGCAAGGTGTTGGGCGGCGGGCTGGTGACGGGTCTGCGCATGGCCGGACACACGCTGCTGTGGCTGGGGCGGGCACTGATGTTTACCCCGATTGGCTTAGGCATTACCGCGATTGCTGCCGGGGCTTACCTTATTTACCGCTACTGGACGCCGATAAGCGCTTTCTTTCAGGCCCGTTGGGCCGAGGTGAAACAGGCGTTTTCCGGCGGTATCGCTGATGTTGGTGCGCTTATCCTTAACTGGTCGCCCGTGGGACTGTTCTATAAAGCCTTCGCCGGGGTGATGGGCTATTTCCATGTTGAACTGCCCGCCCACTTTACTGAAGCGGGTTGCCAGCTGATTGATGGTCTGGTCAATGGGATTAAAAGTCGTTTAACCGCCGCCAAAGAGACGATTGTGAATTTTGGTGACAGTGTGTCGGGCTGGTTTAAGGAGACTCTCGGCATACACAGTCCCTCAGCGGTCTTTGCCGGATTGGGGGATAATATTGTGCAGGGCGCGGTGCTGGGGATTACCCGCACCACGCCCGCGTTAGAACGCGCCGTCGGCGGCCTGATGCCGCTGATGCAACCACCGTCCCCGCGTGTGCCCCAATGGCCTGATACCCCGCTCCCCCCTGCCGGTCAGGGGAAGGCATTTTCAGGAATGCAGATCACCTTTGCGCCGCAGATTGTGATGAACGGTCAGTCTCAGGCGGCCCCAGCGGCGTTGCGTGATGCCTTGGCTATCAGTGTGCGTGAGCTGGAAAAACGCCTGGCGCAGCTGATGCACCAACAACAACGGCGGGACTTTCACTGATGCTGGCGATCCTGGGTGAGATTGAAGTGCAGTTACAGACCGGCTTTACCGCGCTGGAAGCCACCCTTGGCGGTGAGTTTGCCGAGCAGGCGCGCATTGGCCGTAAACCGGGTCTGCAGTGGGTCGGCGACAAGTGCGATGAATATAGCCTCAGCGTGCGGTTTCATCAGCAGTACTGTCAACCGACCGCGCAATGGCAACGGCTACAGGCCGCCTGTCGTGCTCATCAGGCACTGGCGTTTGTGCTCGGCAATGGCGAGTACCTGGGGCATTTTGTGATCACCGCGCTCACCGGTCGCACGCTGTTGGCCCATGCCGACGGTATTGCCCAATGCCTGGAGGTCGATATCAGTCTGCGTGAATTTACCGGCGATCTGCGCCAACCGCTTAAGCCGCCGGCGATGGCCACGACACTGAATAAAAAAGCCGCCGGGATAACCCGGGCGATCGCCACCGGTACACCGTTATCGCGGGCGGTGGGTCTGGCCCGTCAGGCGCAGTCGGCACTGGCTACGGCCTCACACGCGATCCGGGTGGCGCGCCAGATGAAAGCAGATCCGGTCGCGGCGTTAACACGCGTCCCCGGGGTGATAAATTCCTTAAGTGAGGTGGCCACCCCGTTGATGCAGGCGCTACCGATGCTCGCGGGCCTGGAGGCCCATTTTCCTGCTGCGAGTAGCCTGACCCGTGCGGCGGGCAAGGTGGCAACCACGGCCAGCCAGGCGAAAAACACGCTTGGCACCCTGACCCCCAGTACCGGCCAGGCACTGCCCGGAGCACTGGATACGGTGGCCGGTCAGGTGGGCGGTGCCCTCAGTACCTGGAACGACGTCGCCCCGGTGCTGAGCCGTCTGACCAGCCATCTGGTGACGCGTCGCTAAAAAGGAGTGTCAGTGCCAATTGAAATCTGACCAACTGTGCCGAAGTAAAACTGACCCAGCTGCTTCTATTTTGGATGGTCTATGCCGCAGGCATACAAGGCGCGAAAATCGCTTACAGAGGCGTACAGGAGCTTCTGCGCGCCGATACGTGAGCGAAGCGAACTAAGAACCGACAGAGACTACGAAACCGCGTCAGCACCCTGCTGAGCCGTCTTTTGGCATAGCGAACTGGCTGCGGTGAGAGACCAAATATGCATGTGCTGACGGACATATGTTGTGTTGGATTTTCATTGTCTCCTATGGACATTTTTCTTTGAGATTTTTTAGCAGGTGGTAGCGCTTAAATTGGCACAGTGGGTCAGTTTTGGATCGGTAGTGACAAAGGAGAACAGGACGATGTCTGCAAGCCAGCATGAACAGGAACATAAGCCAGGCGTCTGGCAACATATTACCCGCGAGGGCGAGCGCTGGGATACGCTGGCCGCCCACTATTACGGTGACGCATTGGGTTATGTGCGGATCATTGCCGCCAATCCGGCTATTCCGATCACACCGGTGTTGCCTGCTGGCATCACCCTGGCTATCCCGCTGATTAACGCACAGGACAGCGTGGAGGAGACACCGCCATGGTTGCGTTAACGACACAAAGACAGCAGGGGGTATCGGCCCCGACCTGGACCCTGCATTATGGTCAAAAAGACATCACGCACGATATCACCCCGGACGTGCTCGGGATCCGCTTTACCGATCAGCTCAGTGGCCAGTCTGACGAGCTGACGGTCGAACTGGAAGACAGCACCGGGCGCTGGCGCGGGGCCTGGTATCCGGGCAAAGGGGATACGCTCTCATTGGCGCTCGGCGTAGTCGGTGAGCCATTACGTCCCTGTGGCACCTTTTCGATTGATGAAATAGAACTCAGTGGCCCGCCGGATACGGTGTCGCTGCGCGGGTTATCCGCTTCGGTGACCAGCGCGCTGCGGACCCGGAGCTACCGGGCGTTTGAGCAGACCAGCCTGGCGGCCATCGCCCGGCGGATTGCGCAAAAACACCACCTGACACTGGAAGGGCAGATTGCGCCGCTGACCCTTGACCGGGTGACTCAGCAACATGAAACCGACCTGGCTTTTTTGCGCCGCCTGGCGGAGGAGTACGGCTATATCGTTAAAGTCACCCCCAGCACGCTGATTTTTTCTGAGCGCGTCAGATTACGTGAGGCAGCGCCGATCAACGTTATTACCCCCTCAGCAATAAGTCATTACAGCCTGCGCGATACGCTTAACCGTATCTACCAGCAGGGCAAGGTAAAATACCAGGACAGTCAGCGCAAACATCTGGTCACTGTGGGCGTCAAGGCCGATGGTACGATAGGGGAAGTGGCGCGAGAAACTGTGCGTGCCAACCCCGGGCGCACGACCAGCGCTGACACCTTAAGACTGCACAGCCGGGCACGGAGCCGGGAAGAAGCCACCGCCAAGGTGTGTGCGGGCCTGAACCGGCATAATGAATATCAACGGGTGGCGACGGTGGAATTGGCGGGCAATACGGCGTATCGAGCCGGGCTAACACTTCGCCTGGAAGATTTTGGTCGCCTGTCCGGGGTGTGGCTGATCACTGAAGTTCGCCATGCCCTGTCACGCCAAAGCGGTTACACCTGTGAACTCACCCTGGGTCAGGGGCCGATTGCCCATCCGAACAGGAAAGCGGCTCAGGCTGATAAGCCTACACCGCAACAGGTGATTGGGGTGAAGGCCGATGGCAGCATTGGCCCCCTTAATACCCAAACCATAGGAGAAAAACAACCATGAAAGGCTGCACACTGATGACCGGCACCGTAAGCGATATTGATGAGCAAAACGTTCGGGTACGGGTTCGCCTGCCCACGTGTGACAACCTGCGCACCGCCTGGCTGCCGGTATTGCAACGCAATACCCAGAATAACAAGGATTACGGGCTACCCGATGTGGGTGAGCAGGTGAGTCTGCTGCTGGATGCTGACGGCGATGACGGCGTGGTGTTAGGGGCGGTGTATTCCGATGTTGACCCACCGACGGTAGTAAACCGCGATAAACGGCGGGTGGATTTTGCCGACGGGACTTTTGTCGAGTATGACCGCAAAAACCACGCGATGGCTATCGGGGGCGAGATACAGGCCCTGACGCTGATCACCCAGGCCACTGTACTGATCCAGACGCAAAACGCCACGGTGAAGGCGAGTCACACCTTGCTGCTGGATGCGCCGAACACGGTATCGACCGGCAACCTGACGGTGCAAGGGAAACTGACTTACCAGGGCGGCATGAGCGGCTCGGGCGGCAGTGGCCTGGCCGCCATCATTGACGGCACGCTCCAGGCCAGCGGTGATATCCAGGCGGGTCGGGTGTCGCTGCAACACCATCAACACAGCAACGGACATGACGGTAAGCCTACCGGCAAGCCGTTATAAGTGAGAGGGGAACACGTTTGATGAACACAATGACCGTCCTCAGCACTGCAGACTGGCAACCCGCGCTGCACGCGTCGGGTGAACGGGTCAGTGGCATCGAAGATATTCAGCAGTGCCTAAGACTGATTTTGGGGACCCCGAAAGGCAGCGACCCGCATCGACCGGATTTTGGTAGTGATCTGCATCGTTATCTGGATATGCCCACTGAGCGCGCCTTGCCGCATGTGGTACGGGAAACGGTGGAGGCCATCAGACGCTGGGAGCCTCGCTGCGAATTACAGCAGGTGCGGCTTAATGCGCAGGGTGAGCGGGTCAATCTCCAGCTGCGCTGGCGACTGCCAGGCCGTCAGGCTTACCAGCAAACGGAGGTGGCATGGCGTTAACCCTCGAGAAGCCGGTTTTTGTTGAAGCGGACGCACAGGCCATTACCCGCGAGATGATTGCCGCCTATGAAGCGGCCAGCGGCAAGACCCTGTGGCCGGCGCAGGCTGAGCGGCTATTGATAGACCTGTTCGCCTACCGGGAAACCCTGGTGCTGAGCGCTATCCAGTCGGCGGCTGAGCAAAACCTGGTGGCCTTTGCCCGTGCCCCGATGCTGGACTATCTGGCCGAGCTGGTCGGCGTTTACCGTCTCCCAGCACAACCGGCACGGACCACGGTGGAATTTTCGCTGCCGGTCGCGCCCCCGGTGACGATACCGATACCAGCCGGCACACGGCTAAGTGCCACGGACAGTCTGATATTTACCACCGACAGCGAAGTCAGGCTGACGCCGACGGCATCCAGGGTGACGGTGAGTGCGACCTGCAGCGAGGCGGGGATACAGGGTAATGGCTGGCAACCGGCGCAAATCAGCACCCTGATGGAGGCCATCGATGACCGGGATATCCAGGTGACCAATACCACGCCGAGCGCGGGCGGCTCAGACGCTGAGGACGATGAGCATTTGCGAAGCCGTATTCGCCTGGCACCCGCCTCCTTCAGTACCGCCGGTTCACGCGAAGCGTACCGTTTTCATGCCATGAGTGCCCATCCGGGGATTTGTGATGTGGCGGTGACCCGCCCGAAGCCGGGGACGGTCAACCTGTATCCGCTGCTGACCAGTGGGCTGCCGGACAAGACGGTACTCAGCCTGGTCACGGCACTGTGCTCGGAAGAGCGGGTGCGCCCGCTTAACGATACGGTGCAGGTGCTGGCACCTGAGAAAGTCGACTATGCGATTAGCGCGCAGCTGACCTGTTATGCCAGCCAGCCGGGGGAGCCGGTGCTGAAACAGGCGCGACTGGCTGCTGAGCAGTATGCGGCAAGCCAGGCAACAAAGCTGGGCAGGGATATTGTCCCCAGTCAGATTATCGCGGCACTCTCGGTACCGGGCGTTTACCGGGTGCAGCTCACCAGTTTCAATACCCTTGAGCCGACGGTACTGGCGGCCCAGCAATGGGCGCATTGTACCGATATTCACTTGACCCTGGGCGCGGAGAGTGCTGATGACCGATAACACCCTGTTACCGCCCTTACTTGCCGCCGAGAAACATTTTCAGGCGCTGGCAGCGCAGGCCGCGCGGTTGCAGCAGATTGACCTGACTCCCCTGCTGGTTTATCTGCTGGATGTGACCGAGGTGTCCGCCTTGCCCTGGCTGGCTGGGCAACTGGCCTTGACCGGTGTCAATGGCTGGCATCTGGCAGAATCGGATGATGCCCGCCGCGCGATGCTGAAATCGGCGATAACCCTGCATCGGTATAAAGGCACGCCCTGGTCACTCCGTGCCATGATACGGGCGCTGGGGTTGGGGGAGGTAACGATAACTGAAGGCGCAGCGGCGCTAAAACCTGAACAGGCGACAGCGTATCCCGATAGCGAGACGCACTGGGCGCTGTACCGGGTGATGCTCAATCGGCTTATCACCAATGACCAGGCAGCCAGATTACGCGAGACATTGGCGGCGTTTGCGCCGGCGCGTAGCGAACTGGTGGCGCTGGATTATACGGCGGTGCCGTTGCGCTATAACGCTCAGACGACCTATAACGGGCGCTATAACCATGGCAGCAGCTAAAGGTATACAAAAATGCTGAATGAATACGCATTCGTAGAATATACTATCATCAAAAAAAGTAGAGCATGGAATAGCGCAGTATGGAGAATGACGAAATGAGCCATTTAAAAGAAACGGCTGAATGGGTGGACGGTATCTACCAGATAGAGACCTCCGATCCGGTATTGGGTGGGCCAGACGGTATTACCAACCGACCCACACGTGAACTGGCTAATCGGACCGCCTGGTTAAAGCGGCAATTAAAAGATGCCGAAGCGGCATTGACAGCGCATACGCGCTCCAGAAACCACCCTGATGCAAGCTTAAGTGAAAAAGGTTTTGTCAAGCTCAGCAGTGCCAATCAGAGCAGCAGTGAAACGGAAGCGGCGACCCCCAAAGCGGTGAAAATTGTCAATGATAGAATGAACGCGGTGATCGACCATGCGCCCTCAGATTTAGATACGCTCAACAAGCTGGCGCAGGCCATCAGCAATAACCCGAAATTTGCCGAAAGCGTGACGCAACTGTTAAGCCAAAAGCTGGCAAAAAATGAAAA
>DWBO01000005.1:0-12070 GCA_018230965.1 Muschampia nobilis
CGCCAGTGGTTATCTTGTCCAATTGCATAGCCTCACCGCCGATTTTTCGGATGGTGCTGTGTGATTTCAGGGAATAAAAAAGCCACGCCGAAGCGCAGCCTTTTAAATTGCCAACTAAATGTTAACTTTTAATTTTTTTATACTTTTCGCATAACGCAGCCAGTATAGCAGCCGTTTCTACATCCAATTCTCCATCGTACTTTGCCTGGCGGAAATGTAGCTGGAAGGCTCGAATTAATTGCTTAAAACCATTATCCGTATCTGCTTTTTTGGTTGAATAACCGTATTTACTCAACAAATTGAGGACCGCGCTGCGTTCAGGTAGGCCCTGCGAGGTAAATTTAGCCCTGTATTCTTCGACGGTATCTGCATCCGGCCATGCACCAATACCCGCCTGGTAAAGTTCTTTCCAAGGGAAAGCCGCTCCCGGGTCACTTTTTCGTCCTGGGGCAATATCCGAATGTCCTACAACGTTAACGGGAGTAATATCCGGGTAGCGTTGCAAAATGTTTTTTGATAACTCGATGATGGCTTCTATCTGCTGCGGATGGAAAGGCGGAAAAGTAAACACTCCGTTTTTATCCGTTGCGAGATTGACCGTTTCAATGCCGATGGACGTGTCGTTGAGGTTGCTACGACCGGCCCAGTCACTCACACCCGCATGCCAAGCCCTGTCGTTTTCATCCACCAGGTTAAATATCCGCATATCCTTGAACCCTGCGTCGATGTAGGTACTTTCCGATGGGTCAGG
Source organism: Muschampia nobilis (assembly GCA_018230965.1). Classification (NCBI taxonomy): domain Eukaryota; kingdom Metazoa; phylum Arthropoda; class Insecta; order Lepidoptera; family Hesperiidae; genus Muschampia; species Muschampia nobilis. Next base: position 752 of record DWBO01000005.1, read on the forward strand.
GACGAGGTAATGGGCACTGACCGAATTACCGGTAAGTGTACTGACAGAACCTCTAAAATTACCGGCGGTGTAGTGCATAATCAGAAAACGAACCCGACGGTTGAAGCTTTTCACCGAACGATAGCTATTATAATCAATTTGATACATAGAAAACTCCTGCTACATGGAGATGGATAGAGTGTCCATCATAGCAACTTTTACTGTATAAAAAAACAGTAAAATAAAATTATGAAAGGGATTTCTGGCGTTATCTGGTTAAAAATGCTGCAATATTTTCATAACAAAACGCCACTCTTGGGGTTCAGCCAAATCAACAGGCGAACGGCCCGTTTTTGACCGTTTTATTTTTTCAGCAGACCAGAAACACGAAAGCCCCGCATCCGAAGACACGAGGCTTTGAAATTGAGGTCATAAAATTAAATCACAATTCTAGATGCTAGAATATTAGCATAGGTTTTTGGGCGCCCACAACCCCTTCCGGTAGCATGACTACATAATCCATATCGAGGCGGATAGCCATCGCGACCAAACATCCCTCTAAAAACTCCTCAGACGCATTGAGAGACGCTCTTACACTCAATCTGGGAAAACCCATGGCTTCGGCGATAAATCGCGTTGAGAGGCCGCCTATGAAGCGCTGACCCAATATCAAAATATCTTCCCGGCTGCGAACCATGCTCATGTGCGCAACACAGGTATCAATTGCCATCCCGTCTTCGTCAGAGCAGCCCGGTTTCCCGCCGGCGCTCACCCGTTGGGGCATAACCGACATCGCAGGCCAGTCCACCAACGAGCAATATTCTTCTCTCGCAGCCCAGCGCCCCCAACGTTCCAGCACTTCCTGCATATCTCTGCGCATGATCTTCGACCTCAACAATGTTCAACAATGTTCAACATGCAATAAATTACTAATTCGCCCTGTACCAGCCTGTACCCACCTGTACCATCTCTTTCCAAACCTTTCCTCTGAACGACTTATATATATATATGGGGTTTCTAGTAAAAAGGTTGGTACAGTTGGTACAGTTGGTACAAGCCTTTAAAATCAATTAATTAAGATGTACCAACCTCTATTTTGAGGTTGGTACGGGTTGGTACAACGCTTCAAATACCCGCGTCATTTTCCCGTCGATACGACGCTGAACGCGCTTATAACCGCAATTTTGCAAAACATTACTAATTCGCATTTCTTCGCGCTTTCCGATATGGCTGGGGTTTAACCCAATCGCATCTCGCAGAACGTCACTTGCGCGTAAAAATTCGCAATTTCGCGGAATGTCATTAGTCAACAGGTCGGGCGTGTCGAGCCATTTCTCGACCGTTTCGAGCCATGCATCCTTAATAGTGTACTGCTCGTGGACACTCGCACCGAGGCGCTCAGCATCGCGGAACTGGATGCCGCCTAGGCGTTTAAACATCTCGCGGGCCTCGGCCCATAGCTGGAGCAAATCACGTTGAATCGCCCCCACATCAACACTTGAAACCTCAACGGGCAACCACCGGCGGTTACCCGTTTTATCTGCGAGAAACTCGTCTTCGTTGGTGGTACCGATAAACACCAGACGGCGGGGGAACTGCGTGGCAAACTCCCGGTATTTTGGGATCCAGTTCTCATGTGTACGCGTCACGAATGCCTTGATGGATTCAAGTTCTTTGGTATTGAGGCCGCGCAGCTCGCCGATTTCGGCGACCAAACGTCCGCGCATCTTGCGCGCCAGGTCGTCGTCTTTTTCTGCGAATGACACTTCGGTGAAGAAAGACGGATCTGGGGACAACGCCGCCACGCCGGAGGATTTGCCGCAACCCTGTGCGCCGACGAGAATCGGCACCATATCGGCTTTGATGCCCGGCTCCAGCACCCTGCCCGCCAGCGCCGTCCACATGTACATGGACACCGCGCGTGTGTATGGCGTGTCGGCGGTACCGAAGTGCGTATGGTAGAAAGCCTCTATGCGCAGCACACCGTCCCACTCCAGCCCACGAAGCCAGGCGATAGCGGAATCGAAAGGCTGTTCGTCCGCTGCCAGCAGCACCACGTCGCGCACCAGTTCCCGGCCCACGGCTTTAAAACCGCGCTGCTCAAGGGTAATACGCAGCCGGGCGTAATCCGCATCAGTTAACGGTTGCCACTGGCCGGTATCCGCTGGCGCAAACATGATTTCATCGCGGAACTGATCGAAGCGAATATCGATATCGACAAAATCGGGGCGCAAAATAGCTTTATAGACGTTCTCAATGGTAGCTTCGATCTGCCCGAATCTATCGCGTTTGAATGCGGGGAACGCCGGCGTTTTAGCTATTTCAGTGCTGGTCAGGTCTTCAAAGTCATCCACGTTGGCGACAGAGGATAGGCGCATACGCTCTGCACCGGGATTTGTCCAGCCTTCTTTCTGTGCACGGTTAAAGATGGCCTGATAGCCCGTGCGATCCGCAACAAGCTTCCCCCCATCCCACTTCGCGGCGGCGGCATCGCCATCCCCGCCCGGCGCGGCGGTGGACCATTCGATCCACAGTTCGCGCGCACGCTCTTCGTACTCGGTACCTTTGAACCACGCCAGCCGGTTTCCCATATCAACCCAGGAGCTATAAGGGCCTGCCATTTCGAGCACCGGCGTGTACCACAGTGCGGAGCGGATATCGTCAAACGTTTGCCCATCCACCCGCGCCAGCGTGATTTCACGCTGGAGGTCTGCTACATCATCATCCGATGACTTTTCCGATGTGCTAATCTGTGCACTAACCACGGGTAGGAGGGCCTGCAGACGCGTCTCTATCGCCTCCAGTTGCTCTTCGTATACTTCGACAGGGCAAAGTTCACCTTCGCAGCGCCAGACGATTCTCGCTCCGCTAGGGTGGATGCCGGCGGCCATAAACTGCTGCCCGATTGCCAGTAACTCGATTTGTGCGGGTCGCCCATCCTCATCAGGCAGGCGTAATACGCTTTTCCGACGCTCAAAAGGCGCGTTCAGCAGGTACAGGCACTTGTTGGCGTTTTCGCGGAAACGGCATGGCGGCAGGCATCCGAGCGTATCGCGAAGCACTTGCTCAATAATTGCGTGGTGCTCCTCGTCCTCGCTATCGCAGTCCAGCGCAATAAGCCCCTGACCAGTACGTACGCAGATACCGTAATCCGGCTCCTGCTGCCAGCTGTCCAGCATGGCGGACGTGATGGGCAGCGATGCCCACTGACGTATGCCCGCGATTTGCTTCTTGCGGTTGTAAAGAGAGGGGACTTTAGCCGGGTGAAGCGTCTGCCCGGTCGTTTTATCTATGCGGTAAAGCTGGCTTTTTTTCGATACTGCCGCCTCCGGGTTGCACACCGTTGGCAGCAGGTGCTCAGGGCGCAGTGAGCGCCACAGCGCCCACTCTTCGGGGGCGGCACCCCATAGTGTACTGCCCATCGGGGATCACCTCAGACGTTGTAGTATTTTGTTAAATCAATATCGCCTTCGTCGTCATCATCCTCTTCGTCGTCAACGCTGTTATGCAGATCGGTTTGGGGAAACACCATCTCTGGTTTGGGCGGAAAAAGACTATCGACGCTACACGAAAGCCCTTCCTCGTTAAAAAGGCGCACAATCTCGTGACAAACGTTCAAGTTAGGCAATCGTTTTCCGCTCTCGTAGTTAGCAATTCGAGATTGGTTCCACCCTAATCTTTCTGCCAGCGAGGATTGCGTAATGCCTAATTTTTTTCGGTACACAGCAATATGGTTCATCAAACATGTCCTTGTATTCTCCAACATCAAACATGGTAATGATTCACAAAACGTGATGTTGTGTCAATCCCAACTTGTGATTTTATTAAAATCACGCACCGTGATAAGATTATGTCGCAATGAAATTCTTCTGAGTGATAAAGAGTTAAAATTTTGAAGATTAATTACGTTTCGCCCTATAAACATTGTATAACGCAATAAAAAGGCCGCTCGCATGAAAACACATTTTGAAATAATTGGCGATCGTTTAAAACGCATCAGGGAACAGGCGGGGTTTAGCCAAGCTCAGCTAGCAAAACTTTGCGGATGGGCCGCGCAATCACGCATAGCAAACTACGAAAAAGGAGCCAGAGGCATCGGCGCTGATGATGCCCTTATACTATCTAAGATATTGAAAGTATCTCCTGGTGAGTTACTTTTTGGGGAGCAAAGTACCACAGTCACGACCGAAGTTCAGCCCCTCGAATACCCTCTTCTTAGTTGGGTTCAGGCCGGGGCCTTTACTGAAACCGATGGCGCTTTTACAGTGGAAGATGCTATATGCTGGATTCCAACAGTAAAGAGCGCCAGCGAGAGGGCATTCTGGTTAGAAGTCCACGGGGATTCAATGACATCCCCCATAGGATCGCGCCCTAGCTTCCCGGAAGGAATGCTGATTCTGGTTGACCCCGATAAAACCGTAGGTTCAGGTGAACTATGCGTGATGCATCTTGAAGAAAGCGGTTCCGCCACCTTTAAAAAATACTTAGAAGATGCAGGAATGCGCTTTCTAAAACCCTTAAACCCACAGTACCCACTTATAAATTTAGGCAAAAACGAGTGCAGATTCGTCGGTAAAGTTATTGATGCCCGCTGGCACGACTTAGATTAACGCACTTTTCACTCCTACCTCTTTGAACCTCTAAAGCTGCGCCAGGAACGGTGCAGTTTTCCGCCGCACTCAATAATCACAAAAAGAGATTGACATAAAAATATCTTTTTGTGATTATCGCTCCCAACACAGCACCACCCGCTCTTTAACAATCTGGACAGGGCAGTCACACCCCGCAATTCAGTGGCCCGCTGAATGTCTTGACTAACCCGTTGAAACCGGAATGCGAGACTGGAACGTGATGAGGGACATGTTTTTCGCTGCATGTCCCTCAAGCAAATGTGAATTTATCAAGCGTCGTCGCTGTTTGCGGGCGCTTTATTAAGTTCGCTGAGGAGGATCACGATGCAACAACCAGAAAAAGTTAAAACCGCCCCATTAGGCACTGCCCCCGTAAATAACACCGTCCGCCGTCTGCACTACCTGCGCAAACGCGATGAACTGGAACGAAACCCCAACGCTCACTTCCCGATCACCCTTTATATCTGAGGTACTCCATGAGCCTTGAACTTGTTATTAAAGAAAATACTGAGGTAATGCGTCAGCTAATTGTAACAATGCAGAGCGGCAAAACCTTTGCGCCTGACGCACCGCCACAACCGAAAACAGACAGCACCCGCGCCAAAAAAGCGGAACAGGAAAACCCCCGTCTTGAAGACCAACCCCTGCCGGTAGCCGTTGCGCTGGCTGCGCTCTACGGTACCGAAGGCCGTTATCTGGACAGTGATAAACTCGCCGCCGCAGTTGACGTGACGGAAACGCTCAACGGCAAAGATCGCAATGAGCAGATTGACGCGCTGACGATGGCCCTGAAAGGCTTACCTCGCGCAACACGAATGCATGGCGAGGGCGTATTCAATCTGGCTATCCAGATACTTGAGCATTGGGATGCGTTGCCGGGGATCACCGAACGTCGCGAATACGCCGAAGTATTGCTGGATACGCCACGCGATGAACGCGCCAGCGTTAAGCCGAAAATTACCAAAAAGGAAACAAAACCCGCGCCTGATGATACTTCAGAAGACATTTTTGAGCAGGCCAGAAACCTGATTATGAAACTGTCAACAGGCGGCTATCGTAATGAAGCGGTGGAAATCTTGAACAAATTCGGCGCGCAGAAGCTGGGGCAGGTGCCACAGGAAAAGCTGGCAGAGGTTGTGGCGCTGGCAGAACAGGCGCTGGCGGAGGGATAAGCCATGCCAGATATTCACGCGAAACTTTCCCCCTCATCCGCTCACCGCTGGCTACATTGCAACGCGGCACTGGCAGCAGAGCAGTTTGAGCCGAACAAAACGACACGTTATGCCGAAGAAGGCACAACCGCGCATCATCTGGCCGAAACGATCCTCCGTAATCGGCTGAAACCTCAGTCAAAAGCCAGTCCTGTCCCACAGGTCAGCCAGGAAATGGTTGATCAGGTGGGTGAGTATGTCGAAGCGGTCTGGACGCTGGCGCAGCAACCCAGCGCGATACTCATGGTGGAGCAGAAGTGCGACTTCTCTCACATCGTCGGTATACCCGATCAGTTCGGTACTTCGGATGCGGTCATCATCATCGGTGATGAACTCCAGATCCACGACCTCAAATACGGTTATGAGAAAGTGGATGCGTTCGAAAACCCCCAGCTCATGCTTTACGCCCTAGGGGCGCTGGAGCAGGTCAGTCTGATTGCCGACATACACCGGGTTCGCATGTTTATCCACCAGCCGCGCATAAACCACATCAGCGAATACGAATGCAGCGTACAGAATCTGGAAGAGTTCGGGCAAAACGTAAAAGCGATCGCCGCCGATGTGCTGCAACTGGCAGACGACGCCGGGAAAAACGGCCCGGATGTTATCCCGGCTTCGGCCTATCACCCCGGTGAGAAAACCTGCCGCTGGTGTAAACGGCGAGGTAAATGCCAGGCGCAAGCGGAGTATGTCGCGGCTGCGCTGATAAATGATTTCAGCGAAATAGCCGACCCGCCGCCGCTGGCGGACGCACTCACCACCGCACGTCAGAAGCTGGCAGAGTCTGACGGCAAATGGCTGGGCGAAACACTCCCGCTGATTGACCACATCGAAAGCTGGTGTAAAAACGTCCGCTCAGCCGCATTTAACCTGTTGCAAAATGGACACCCCGTATCCGGCTATAAACTGGTTCAGGGTAAACAGGGGAACCGTACCTGGGATGATGAGCGCGAAGCGGAAGCGCTTCTCAAATCGTTCAGGCTGAAGGGCAATCCGATTTACACGCATAAACTGATCGGCCCCAAACAGGCCGAAACCCTGCTGAAAAAAGACAATCCGCGCCGTTGGGCAAAGGTAGAAGCCATTATTACCCGCCCTGATGGAAAACCCGCCATGGTGCCAGCAGCCGATCCGAAACCGGCATTAATTATCAATCCCGTAAACGACTTTGACGATGTTGAAGCCGCTGAATCCCTCATTTAAGGAGCATCACGATGAAAGTAAAACTGAATAACGTCCGTCTGGCCTTCCCGGCCCTGTTCGAAGCAAAAACCGTCAACGGTGAAGGTGAACCGCGTTTCTCCGCTGTTTTCCTGCTGGATCCCAAGCACCCGCAACTTGACGAAATCCGCGCCGCACTTAAGCAAGCCGCTAAAGATAAATGGGCTGAAAAAGCGGACGCGGTTTACAGCCAACTGGAAAAACAGTTAAAGCTGTGCCTGCACGACGGCGACGAGAAAGCGGATTACGAAGGCTTCCCCGGTAACTTCTTCCTTAACGCAGCGAACAAAGCGCGCCCCGCCGTACTTGACCGCGACTGCTCACCACTGATTCAGGCCGATGGCCGCCCCTATGCCGGTTGCTACGTCAATGCGGTGATCGATATCTGGGCGATGGACAACAATTTTGGCAAGCGCATTAACGCGTCACTGGGTGGCGTCCAGTTCCTGCGTGATGGCGACGCCTTCGCTGGCGGCGGTGTGGCGACGCCGGATGACTTCGAGAATATGAGCGAAGGCGCTGACGCGGAAGCGTTGATTTAAACCCACTCACCACCCGGCTCAAACGCCGGGTGTTTTGCAAAGATGGCTTATCACCTTCTTTGCAAAACAATTATTGAGGATTGACATTATAGGAAGTCGGGAGCTATAGTCCGCTACAGGTGCTGAACACACCTAAAGCAGCGGAAACCGCACCCGACAGACATGCGGATTTTTTACGTCCATAGTTTATGGTCGGGTAGCGAGTAGCACATACAACACCTTTACGGGAAAAACTGCTGGCCGTCTGCTTTCGGTGTTCAAGTACCCGACCGCCCTCTCTGAACAAGAGGGAAAATGAACAGTTAAAGCAGGATGTAAAAATGACTAATCAACTTATCCCCGTTTTTAACGGAACCATTTCTAACGAATCCGTTTTACTCTGCAATGCTCGTGATCTGCATGAATTCTTAAGTGTAGGCAAGGTGTTTGCGGCGTGGATTACCTCACGTCTTAATGAATATGGATTCCTTGAAAATCAGGACTATATTTTGCTTTCCAATTCTGGAAAGCAAATATCCGGTCGTGGCGGGCACAACCGCAAAGACTACCACCTCACTCTGGACACGGCTAAAGAACTGGCGATGGTTGAGCGCAACGACAAAGGTCGTCAGGTTCGCCGCTACTTCATCGAATGCGAGAAAAAGCTACACCAGCAGTCATCGACAGTAATTGCGCCGCACCGCGAATGCCTGCCTAAGATGGTTTACCACCACCAGAGCAAATACAACCCTTACAGGGCTTATGTATGGAACGGTGAAAAGAACGTTTATATCGGAGTTTACCCGACAGTGGACGATGCAGTCGCAGCGCAACAACTCTTCTACAAGAATGGCGATGTGAAGCGCATTCGGAAAGTCCAGCCGGAGATCAGTGACGCGGAAAAAGAGATGTTCATCGGCAATCTGCACGCCGTTTTGCATAATTTCAGGCGTATTGATGAAATCTGGCGATCCCGTCTGCGTCCTGCCCTCGAGGTCATGGACTCAAAACTGGTATACCTTCTGCACGACCGGTTCAACGACAGCATGTGCGTTCTGCCGACGATAGAATCTCGTATCGGAAAATACATTCCACCAAAACTATCCCGTTAATTTTCCCAGCCTCTGTTCAGACAGGGGCTTTTAGTATCCGATTCACTTACGGAGGGTTTCCCTTTGTCCAAAATATTGTGGTTAGACCTTGAAACCTATAGTGAAATCCCAATAAAAAACGGCACCCATGCTTACGCCGAAGGTGCTGAGGTCATGCTGTTTGCCTGGGCGATTGACGATGCGCCGGTGAATGTTTGGGACTTGACTTCCCGTGCGCCCATCCCCCTAAAATTAGCTTCTGCACTAAAAGACCCCGAAGTTCTTCTCTATGCTCACAATTCACATTTCGACCGCACGGTATTAAATCACGCCATGCCGGGTGTAGCAGCCGGTGGCGTTGAGCGCTGGCGTGACACGATGGTGCAAGCGCTGGCGCACGGTCTGCCCGGTTCGCTGGGTGCGCTTTGTGAGGTTCTCGGCGTTCCGCTGGACAAGGCGAAAGATAAAGAAGGCAAATCGCTAATTCAATTACTGTGCAAACCGCGTCCTAAGAATAGCAAAATTCGCCGCGCCACATGGGAAACCCACCCGGAAGAGTGGCGGCGCTTTGTGGAGTACGCTGCTCTTGATATCGAAGCCATGCGCGAGGTGCATAAGCGCCTACCAAAGTGGAATTATCAAGGTGCTGAACTGGCGCTCTGGCATCGTGATCAGCGTATCAATGATCGCGGCGTATTCATGGACGTGCCGCTTGCAGAGGCTGCGGTTACAGCGGTTGAGAGGGAACAGAAGGTTCTGGCCAAACGAACGCGGGAGCTCACGGACAACGAGGTGCAAGCGGCAACACAGCGTGACGCCATGCTGAAACACATAGCAGAAGCCTTTGGTATCGAACTGCCCGATATGCAGGCCAGCACCTTGCAGCGCCGGGTTAACGATCCCGATTTGCCGTCTGCACTCCGGGAATTACTCGCTATTCGCCTACAGGCCAGCGCCACCAGCACCAGCAAATACAAAACCCTGATGAAGGGCGTCAGCCGCGACGGACGCCTGCGCGGAACTCTGCAATTTTGTGGCGCGTCGCGTACCGGGCGCTGGGCCGGGCGCTTATTTCAGCCGCAAAACCTCCCCAGACCTACGCTAAAGCAGGAGGACATTGACTGTGGTATTGAAGCTCTGAAAGCCGGGTGCGCCGACCTGCTTTACGATGATGTGATGCAGTTGACCAGTTCAGCGTTGCGCGGCTGCATCATGGCCCCCGAGGGTAAAAAACTGGTGGTGTCCGACCTTAGCAATATTGAGGGGCGCGTACTGGCATGGCTCGCGGAAGAAGACTGGAAATTACAGGCGTTTCGTGATTATGACGCGGGCACTGGACATGACCTGTACAAGCTGGCTTATGCTCGGGCCTTTCGTATAAACCCTGACGATGTCTCAAAAGACCAACGCCAAATCGGTAAGGTCCTCGAATTAGCTCTGGGGTATCAGGGAGGGGTCGCCGCTTTCCTGACCTTTTCTGCCGCCTATGGGCTTAATCTGGATGAACTGGCGGAGATCGCCCTGCCTGAGATACCCGCATCGATACGATGTAAAGCGGTCGAGTGGTGGGAAATTTCTGAGGGAAAAAACAATACCTTTGGGCTATCCAGGGCCGTTTTTATCACCTGCGATTCGCTCAAACGACTGTGGCGCAATGCCCACCCTGAAATAACCGCTTTCTGGTATGCACTGGAAGCTGCCACCCGCCGCGCCATTGCCACACCCGGCATAACCATTTCTTGTCGCAAATTAAAGCTTCGCCGCGACGGAAGCTGGCTACGTATTCAGCTTCCCTCTGGCCGGGCGGTCTGTTATCCCGGCGCACGTATCGATGACAGCGGCAAGATCAGCTATATGGGCATTAACACTTACAGCCGGAAATGGCAACGCCTGCAAACCTACGGCGGAAAACTCGTTGAAAATTGCTGTCAGAGCGTAGCACGAGATGTGATGGCCGCGAATATGCCCGGTGTGGAGGACAACGGTTACGACATCATACTGACAGTGCATGACGAGATTTTAACGGAAGCTCCAGACCATTCTGATTACACCCACGAACACCTGAGCACCCTGCTCGCCACTAACCCCGCATGGGCTTTAGACCTGCCACTGTCTGCTGGCGGGTTCGAAGCGTACCATTACAGAAAGGACTAACTTTATGAAATACCTGTATGTAGTGATGGATGGCCGTGCGCAATTCGACATCGACTGGGCCGCGATACTGGAGTGTTGCGGTAATAAAAAACCATCATGGAAATCCCTGCGTGAGGACGCACTCGCTTATGCCGCGAGAATGGTTGAGAAATATCAGGCACAGATTACGGACAATACCCTGAAGTTATTAAACGATTGAGGGGCATGAAATAGCGTTTTGACAAATGATGTAGATATAGCCAGCCAAAACGAAGAAGCCTTTACTCAATAACGCCACCAACAGGTGGTTTTTTTACGCCTGAATCTAAGGAATTTTAAATGAAAAAATTCGAACTCACCGCCGAAGTGAAAGAGTTTTTCGGCATCAAATTGTTTCGCGTTAAAGCGCTTGTCGCCTTCGGTAATGTTCATGTTGGCGAATTAGGCGGTTGGGTAGAAAAAGAATCGAATCTGGCTCAGAACGGCGATGCCTGGGTGTCCGGCGATGCGCAGGTGTACGGCGATGCGCGGG